>JARHVA010002543.1:720000-1007500 GCA_037957365.1 Torreya grandis
AAGCTATGAGGATCTAACCCTATTATATAGAACTAGGATTCATGAGCCATGCATTCGCCACCGTTAGATGCACCTCTTAATCAAATGTTCAAATCTGTCCTACCAAAAATAGAAAAGCAGAATCAAGACTAACAGTTACTCTTTACATGCAAACAATCTATTCTCCCTCAAAATTAGAATTTTGGGAATGCACAGGTGACTAACGTTGGTCGACCCTAACCGATGTTGACGACTGTGTAACGCCAGCAACCTCTGCATTTGCTCATCTGGTGAAGCTTTTAGCTCCACAACTCAACACAGCCCAACAAGTCACATTCAACCAAAGTGATATGTCTTCCCTTAGCCTGGTCCATAACAACCCATTATACATTGAGGTTTGTATCAGATGGCATAAAGTGAAACGTGTCCTTATAGACAATGGATCTAGCCTCAACATAGTGTCTCTAAAGATCATCAAGCTTCTTGGGTACACAATGATAGATCTCTAGCCAAAAACAATAACTATTAAAGCCTATGATAATCAAGAAAGAGAGTCACAAGGCACCATTAGTTTTCCAATTATCATTGGGCCTTTCACCCATGATACACTTTGCCATGTGCTTGATCTTGAGTTATCATACAATATGATTTTAGGTAGGCCTTGGTTACATGAGATTTGTGTAGTCCCATCAACACTGCACCAATGTATCAAGTTTTCCCACTCAGGGATGGAAGTGAATATTCTATGAGATTTACACCCATATGAGCACTGCAAGCATCTTGAGGCTAAGTTTTAAAGCCATAATTATCAGTATGGTATGAATCCCAATTCCAAGCAGGATAGAGGAAAAGCTACACGTATTGATCCTTCATTAGATAATTGCATAGATCTTAATACCTTGGATTCCCTTTCCCACATGATACCTCTTGAAGCTTCTAATAATTTCACTATTTCAGATAATTAACCTGGGGAATATGTGACCCATGATAGATTTCATATTGTCAATCCTCCTCATAATCTTAAAACCTTTGGGAAACCTAAGGTCATCCCACATATGCATGGGCAATGAAAGAACAAAGATAAGGGACCTATCACATTTGTACTAGCATCTAGCCTAGGAGCTAACCTTCTTGAAGGGGATGAATCATGGTTATATAATAATAACCAAGCTGATTGTTATAAAAATGCAAAGTATGCTATTCTCAATAGGATCATGGAGCATCACAATTATGATTGAAGAGGCCTCGAACTAAATTAACAAGGAACCATCAAGCCAATTTCCATGACTAAGTATGAAAGACCTTATGGACTTGGATTTAAATTGCCTGGGGGTGACCCCACTTATCTTATTAAAAATCCATCACTAGTGACTAGTGATGATCATGCCGAAAGTGAAGCTGAATCTGATCATAGTCTCACCTTTGATGACCTAGCTGAAACCAACCTATTCGATAACAATGCCATTTGTACCCTTACCCTAGCCATTTATCACAGCCATTTACCATTATATTATCCTCAACTGATAGATTGGGACCAACAAGAATCTAGTCTATCGATTGATGAGTTCCAGAATGATGAGGCATTCTGTGCTTTCTTAGGCCTTAGAGATAATGTTCTCTTGGGAGATCACAAATAAGGATTCTCAATCACATTAGATCTTGTAGCCTAGTTTGGAGAGTGAGTAAACACCCTTATCCAAAAATAAATAAGTAAAACATTGAGGTCCCAAAGTGAAAACCTCTTTGAGGCACTTTTTGACCAGGGAAAAAGTAAAGATAAAGGCCAGTCTAGTGGTGAAAACCTGCTTCAGGTGCCATTAGATGAGGGTGTTCATTCTTATTTAAATTTAGACCAGGAGACCACCAACGATGAACTTGTCTATGGATCAGAGTTTAACTTTGAGCAAAAATAAGTATTTGATCAAATACTTCAAGAATTTTTGACTATTTTTGTTACATGGCCAGATCTCCCATTAGATTCTGATTCATCATGCCTAGGATAAGTTGAAGATCAAATCCTAATAGAGGACCTTGACATAGTCCAACAGTTCAAGTCACTGCCTACTATCCTAGAAGATGGTTCAACCCTTCTAGTCGAAGATACAATGGAGGTAAATATTAAGAATCCATCAGACCTAAAATGGATAAAATTAGGAGCATCTCTCACTAAGGAGGAATGTGACATCTTTGCATCTCTATTGAGAGAGTTGATGGATATTTTTGTATGGGCCTATTCTGACATACCAAGTTTAGATCCCTCCTTGGTTCTACACCACCTTATGGTTAATCCTAATGTTAAATTGGTAAAATAAAAGCTATGTAAGATGCATCCTTGCATTTTTGTATTGGTAAAGAAAGAGTTGGAAAAACTCTTCGAAGTAGGATATATCCGATCCATTGACTACTCTGAATGGATCTCTAATGTTGTACCTATTAGTAAAAACCTTGAAGGGATCATAATTTTTACTAATTTTTGAGACATCAACAAAGCTTATCCTAAATATGATTTTCCCTTGCCTAATATCAACATGATCATCGATTCCATGATAGATTATGAAATGATTTCACTTATGGATGGATTTTTAGGATATAATCAGATCAGAATAACACCAAAAGATCAACATAAAATAGCATTCACCACTCCATAGGGAACATTTTGTTATCAAGTGATGCCATTTGGCCTTAAGAATGATAGAGATACTTATCAAAGTTCCATGAATTCCATATTCTAGGATATGATGCATGATATTGTTGAAGACTATGTCAATGACATATTAGGAAAATCTAAAACTAGGGCCGACTATCCAACAGTGTTACACAAGATATTTGAAAGACTACGAGAGTACAAAGTCAGACTAAATCAAAGGAAATGTGTGTTTGGTGTAACCTCAGGCAAATTACTTGGATTCATCATGTTTCATAGAGGTATTGAAGTCAATCCATCTAAAGTTCATGCTATAATTGAGATGCCACCACCAACCAATTTAAAACAACTCCATAGTTTGTAGGGTAAGATCTAGTCAATCCAACATTTCATCTCTCAATTAGCATATAAGGACCATCCATTTACACACCTGTTAAAGAAAGGAGTTGCATTCCACTGGGATGATCATTGCCAAAGAACTTTTTAGTAACTCAAACATTATCTTGTCAATCTACCTATTTTATTACCTCTTATGCCAGGAAAGCCATTCTTATTATCCTTATCAGCTACCAACCATACTCTGGGGGCACTCTTGGATTAACATGATGATAAAGGAACGGATCATGTTCTATACTACCTAATTCATACCTTGGTTACATATGAACATAAATATGCACCTGTTGAAAAATCTTATCTAGCCATAGTTTTCACAGCTCAGAAACTGCTTCATTACATGCTGAATAATAAAACTATGGTCATTTTAAAAGTAGATTTGCTCAAGTATCTACTGTCTAAAACAACTTTGCAAGGTAGAATGGCTAAATGGATCATTTTTCTTAAAGAGTTTGACATAGAGTATGTCAATCAGAAGGAAATCATATGACAAGTTCTTGTAGATC
Source organism: Torreya grandis (assembly GCA_037957365.1). Classification (NCBI taxonomy): domain Eukaryota; kingdom Viridiplantae; phylum Streptophyta; class Pinopsida; order Cupressales; family Taxaceae; genus Torreya; species Torreya grandis. The sequence goes on from JARHVA010002543.1 coordinate 723,523, forward strand.
AACTTGCTAAAACATCTCTCACAGACACCCAACCACTCATGTTTTAATTTCCTAATGAATCCATCATGACCATCATAGACACACCCTTTGAGGAGCAACTCTAGAAGCTATATTTTGATGGTTCATTCACTGCACATAGATCAGGGGTAGGCCTATTATTTATTACACCATAGGGGGATCTAATCCCTAAATAATTCATAATCAACTTTCCTTGTACAAATAACATGGCCAAGTATGAATCACTTATTGTAGGACTTTGACAAGAAGTGAATTGGAATATATCTCATCTTCAAGTTTATGGTGATTCTCAATTAATCATCAATCATGTCACAGATCATTTTTAGGCCAAAGATGACAAGCTGGTTTCATATAAAGCCATGGTTGACACTCTTAAAAAGTAAATTTCCAACATTTAGTTTGAGCATATATCAAGGGCTAGTAATAGAACTGCAGATGCCATGGCTACTATTGGCTCTCTGATTTGACAAATAGATAAAGCTAGAGAGTATCAGTTCTTCATTGAAATTTTTTTAAGATCAGCTCATGAACCTTTAATTGTTTCCATGATTTATGATATTGTTGGTCCTAATTCTATCTGGTACTTAGACCTTTATAAATACCTTCATGACCAAGTTATGCGATGTAACCTATCTCAAAAACAAACCAAATCCTTCATTCATCATTTCACTCATTATACTTTACTTGGATCCACTCTTTACCATCATAGTTTTGATGGAACTCTACTTCTTTGTTTAACTTTGGTAGAGTCTATGCTAGCATTAAGATAAGTTCATGAAGGAGTATGTGGAGCCCATTCTAGAGGGGTAGTCCTATCCAAAAAGCTCTTGAGTACTGATTATTATTGGTCCATAATGGATGTAGATGCCACTGCATATGTAAAAAAATGTGACAAATATCAACAACATGCTAATTTTATTCATGTCCACAAAAAAACTCTAAAACTAAAGTTGACACCATGACCATTTTCTACATGGGGACTTGATCTCATTGGGAAGATTAACCCCACTTCATTTGATGGCCATAAACATATCCTTACCACCACTGAATATTTCACTAAGTGGGTTGAAGCTATACCCCTCACTTACGTGAATAGAAATCAAATTTCCAAATTCATCTTCAACCATTTCATCTATCACTATAGTATCCCCTCTAAAATTATATCTGATAATGGAGGATCATTCAAGAACAAAGATTTAGACTAGTTATGTCTTGAATACAACATCACCTAACATTTTTATACAACATATTACCCTCAAGGTAATGGCCAAGTTGAGACATCCAACAAAACCATTGACAACATTTTAAAAAATATTATCAATGATTCCGATCATGATTGGCACCTCAAGATATTCACTACCCTTTGGACATACCATACCAATCATCATACCCCCACATGAGCCACTCCATGCTCACTTGTTTATGGTACTGAAGCCATCCTTCTCATTGAGGTTGAGTTGCCTTCACTACGCATCTCTTTCAAACATGTCATGGATGATCATGACTATTGAGTAGCTCACCTATAAGCGCTGGATCTACTTGATGAAAAATGCACAACCGTGCTAAAAAATCTTCAAGTATATTAGAATTGACTCAAAGGCCACTATAATCAGCGTGTGAAGTATAGAACATTTAAACTTGGTGATCTTGTTCTTGAAGAAAACCAAGAAAATACCGTGACTGAGAAGAAACATAAAGGAAAATTCAAACCAAACTAGATAGGGCCTTTCTTCATCACTACAGACTATGGATCAGGAGCATACAGGCTTGCCACACTAGACATCAACAAACTTCCAGAGCCAATGAATATTATTAATCTTAAGTGGTAATATGTTTGAATTCTAAGGTGTATTGTCTATAAGAACCATTTTAGTTATAACATTTTATCACTATCATTCTTTGTATGCATACCACCCTTATTCATCCTCTTTCCTGTATCTACTTTCCATTGCTGACCTATTGACCCAATGTGTTCTAAAGCCTAGCCCGTTTGACCTTGGTTTTTATCATTAGTTATACAATTTCAACATCAAGGTATCTAATTATTTCATTAATTAGTTCAAGTATTTCAGACAAAGAACATATCTTGGGATAGTGTGATAAAAGTTTTGACAGTTGCATCCTTTGTTTGTTAGTCCTTTCTTACCACTAGTCTTGCTACTAATTATAACCACCTTTAGGAAAATTAGTACCATTGATCTATGCCATTATGTCTTAGTTATAAATAGCTATGGAAAACTAGGGGAAACACTGAGACTTGATGTACCAACTTGCCACTTCTTATGCCATATTGTGTCTTTTTACCAATTGTGTCTATTTTGTTTGAATTGGCTACCGCACTAGTTGAATTATTCCACTAAAATGGCGGAACTATAGTGACTTGAGGTCCTATTCTAGGACTATGTAGGCAATGCTCAATACTTGTTGAGTTCAGCTCAGTCACCATTTTCCCCATGCTTTCACCATTTTGTGAGTAACCTAAGCCACACTCTCACCATTTTGAAAGCAACCTAAGTTTGAATGTTCTCGTTGTTTTGTGAGCAACCTAAGCCACACTCTCGCCATTTTTCAAGTAACCTAAGTTTGAATGCTCTCACTATTTTGTGAGTAACCTAAGCCACACTCTCACCATTTTTTGAGCTTTAACCATCTAGTGTCTCATCATTCTCGATTGATTTGTGACACTCCAAAACACTTCCAAAAATATTGACCACTTCTTTGCCTTAAGGATTCTAGGAACCCTTACTAAGTTACAAGAAAATCACTTATCATTTAGTTTCCCCATATTTTTGGGCCTTTTTCTCTCATGCACTTGCCATTTTTCAGACCATTCATCTTCTTATATCACATCCATTCTATTTGTTTTCCTCAGTTATCACATTTTTCCCATTCCTTGGGAGAACTACATTTAGCTTGAAGTTTTTTATTGGATATTACATTCATGGAACTATGTGGGTAGCATCCACTTGCTTAATGCAATAGAGACAGCTCGGCCACCCCCTTCCTTTTCTTTTATTCTCCCATTTTTCTCATTTGTTAAGTTGTCACCTTTTTTTTAGGGGTAATATTTGTAGGGTTTTTATTGTGTTATTTGTTTGTCTATTTTTGCTTATTTTGTTTGTCTATCTATCTATTTGTTTGATTTTAGCACTGCTGCCCTTATTTAGTTTATGGTGTTCATTGGGTGATTTCTTGCCCACACTTACACTTGAATCCATCCATATTAATATGTTTACATTGTCATCATGGTTTCTATCATTGGTGCATTGTTTTCTATTGAGTATTGGATTACAGGAAACAATCTTCATGTATATTTTAGCCAAGTCCTCATGATGTTATACCATGATGCCTACCGACACATGCTACAACAAACCTCAGGTTCAAGAAGTCTATTTAATAATAGTGACATCTCTTCGGCACCAACATCTGAATTCCATCCTAATTCCATCTTAATCATATCCCAAATAGAGTAATTAAACATGAAAGAATTTCAACCTTTATTAGTTCGAATGAGCATCTCCCTACTAGTAGGTTATTCCAATTCATCATTACCCTCTATGCCAAGTTATCATCATTCTTGATCAAGTTTATCATGTTTTTCATAATTGGGGTCCAATGAATATAACTGCCTATGGGCAAATCATTGCACACCGTCCCACCTGTATTTTTTAATGATTATAACCACCTTTGGGAAAATCATTCTGTTGTCACCACTTTACTTTTTTTGCCAATACAGGGGCATGTTATTATATTTTTTTATCTCTCCTAACTGTGGCAGCTCCATCTTCTCAATGATTATAACCAATTTTGGGCAAATCATTATGTTATCATACCACGTTGCCACTATCAGGGTATAATACTTATAACTGCCTTTGTGAAAACCATTGTATACCATCCCACTTGCATTATCAATGATTTTGACTAATTTTTTCACTATCATTATATTTTCACCCCATCATCTTTTCTTTCTTTGGTCCTCTCATTTTGCTTCTTTCTTTTTGAGAGACTATTTGTCGACCTGCTTGTGCCAACTGTTCCCTCGAGGGGGCATCATATGGTTTGTTTATCATCATTATAGTTGTAGGCATACAAAAAATTTTCATTATTTGAGAAGACATTATTATGCTTATAGCTTTCAATGCCTTCCCAAATAGGGTCAAATTGTAGACACCTAAAACTGGGCATTGATAACCTCTAATCAGGCTTTTGGCCAATTTTCACCTAAAATGCACAATTTGGCCTAAAAACACTAAAACATGCTAAATGATGTGAAACTGACATATTCATGTGCTGATTTTGGCTAGGGTATCCCTAAATGGGGCAATGCAATTTATGAGCCAACTAACTTTGATCAAATCATTCTGAGTCAAAATGTCAATTTTGCCCCTAGGTGCTCTAGATTGCTCTTTCCTATCAAATCCTTTGCACAAGGAATGCACCTTCATTATTTGTTGTTGGTAACATCCCAAATGGGAATACGGTTCCAATGCATCTAACATCGCCTTCCAATTCTAATCTAGTCAAATTTTAGACCAATAACAAGGCATTTTGATCAAATTGAGTAATTTGTACACAAAGTGCTTAATCATGTTTAAGAGATAATTAACCCAAATCAAGGCATAATTAATAATTCCATGGAAACTTGTTGAATACTTGTTTTTATAAATGAATATTTAATATCTACATCATCAAGTGACCTCATTTCTTGGGAAGACATCCCTAGGCCATAAATACCACAAATATCAGGATTCATGCCCTCTATGCCTGATCAATGCCCTCCATGATGCCCTCTATGCCTCTTAATTGCCCCTTCTTCCAATGTCATGATGAGGATAATTACAAACTCAATTCCAAAAATTAAATTAATCCGCAACCACACATCTCAATTTTGAGATGGATGGTTGAGGTTGATAGTGATCAAATCCAAACATCTATAAATAGGAGGCCTCACAACATCAATTCTAAGCTTAATTTGTGCAAAGTTATAATGTAAGATTGGTTCCAAAAGCTTCATGTAACTATTGTTACCATTCCAAATTGATTCCAAGCCAAGCCAAGCCAAGCCACAAGCCAAAGGTGCCAAAGAGAGATCGAGGTAGCTAAGCTTCCATTGCTAAGGACTTCATGAGCACAAGCTAAGTAAGCCACTCCTACAAAAGCATTTGGAGCATACAAGGAAGGTGAAGGAACTCTTGTATTTAATCCCTTGCTTTTTATTTGTGCTTGTTGTTTGCTTTTGTTAACTAAGCTCTCCCTAGAGTTTAGGCCTAGAGATGTTATGCTATTAGTGTGTTTATTTCATTTTGTTTTCATTTTGGAACTAACATCATACTGACCATCCTCTCTTGAGTCAAATTCCTAGATCACAATATATATATATATATATATATATATATATATCAAGTGTTTTTAACAAATTTGTGCATGCTATAGTTTTTGGAAAACATGTGTATGCAATTAACTTGAACCTCTCTCTCTCTCTCTCTCTCTATATATATATATATATATATATATATATATATATATATCAAGTGTTTTTAACAAATATGTACATGCCATAGTTTTTGGAAAACACATGTATGCAATTAACTTGAACCTCTCTCAATAATTCATGTTTCATGTGTATACCCTATCCCAATTATATTTTCTATTGTTTTTGTATCCCTTATGGTACCTATGATATTTATACAAATAACATTCATTTAGAGGTGTAAGTGGTGCAGCAAAAACATCCCCTATATAAAAAATGCTAGGTATTTTGATCCATCATCTTCAATTATCTTCAACATATGATGATACAAAAATCCTTGATTACCTCACTATTATTTATACAGTGGAGCTTCTAAACAACTAGACTCAATAGAAGCTACTTTGGAATGGAGATAAAGCTCTTGGGCATAAATATATATACAACAACAATAGCTTCAATAAATCTATACTATCTTTAAATCATTTGTGGTAACAACTTCAAGTTTAAAAAGAACAATATCTATAGAACTCATTTTCTATTGGAGGCTTGCAATGCCATTGGACAAATCAGGAGGTTGATTCATGTTAGCACAGATGAGGTTTATGGAGAAAATAAGTAGGATGAAATTGTGGGAAACCATGAAGCTTCTCAGCTTCCACCCAAAAATCCCTACTCTGCAACCAAGGGTAGTGCAAAAATGCTTATCATGGCATATGGAAGATCCTATGGCTTACTAGTGATTACAACTAGAGGTAACAATGTTTATGGACCTAATCAATTTCCTGAGAATATCATTCCCAAATTTATTCTTTTATCCATGTAGGGGAATCCTCTTTCCATTCATGAAGATGGATGGAATGTTTGAAGCTATCTCTATTGTGAGGATGTCACATAATCTTTTGAGGTTGTTTTGCCTAGGGGTGGTGTTGGACATGTTTATAACATTGGGATAATGAATAAGAGGAGAGTTATTTATTTAGATAAGGATATATACAATATTTTTTCCCTTGATCATGAAAAAGGTGTTAATTTTATCAAGAATAGGTCTTTTAATGATCAGAGATACTTCCTGGACGATAAAAAATTGAAGGATTTAGGCTAGTTTTAGCGCACAACATGGGAAAATGGACTTAAGTAAACCATGGAATGGTATATAAGTCATCCAAAGTGGTGGGGTGATGTTTCTAGTAATTTGTTGCCCCATCTTCGAATGCTCACTATGGATGGAGTAAAAAGACTAGAAAAGAATGGTTTAGCTAACTCATTTGTGGCCAATGATTCAAAACAAGACCGAATGTTTGTTCCTTCAAGGAGTTTATCTCAAAAACCAATCCTAAAATTTTTGATTTATAGGTGCAATGGATGGATTAGAGGCCTTCTTTCTCAGATCTATGAGAATCAAGGTATTTTGTTTGAATATGCAAGTGGTAGGTTGAAGAACTAATCTCAGGTACAAATGGATATCCAGAATTCAAAACCAACTCATGTTTTCAATGTTGTAGGTATCACTGGTAGGCCTAAAATTCACTGGTGTGAATCTCACAAACTAGAGACTATTGTAACTTTGAATTTGGAAGATGTGTGTAGAGAAAAGGGGCTTTTGCTCATGAAATTTTCTACTAGATGTATGTTTAAATATGATGCTACTCATCTAGAGGGAAGAAGTATTGGATTCAAGGAGGATGACAAGCCAAAATTCATTGGCTCCTTCTATTCTAAGATAAAGGCCATCATAAGATATCTTGCCTCTTATACCAAACATGTTACAGTAAAGCAAAATATTGTTTTTTATTTATATCAAATTTTAGATTTCAAGGGAGACTATTTATAATGTGGCTACTTTTGTAATGTAATCAGGTTGAAAAATTGTTAAATGAATATGACAATGTTTGCAACCTTTGAGTTCAAATTCCCATCTCATATAATTTGAGAAAACCTCATTATTTCATTACAAAAATTAGATAGTACAATATAGTAGTTAATATACCAAACAACATGACAATCCTTGATGATTTGTCACCAATTTTAGTTGAGATGGCAAAAAATAATTTTAAAGGCATATGGAACTTCACATGCAATGCTTTCTAGATTTTATTTGACAACACCACTACTGGGGACATGTTTGTTATTTTCCTTGGTTCATAATACAATAACGTGCACACATGTAATACCATCATGTTGATATATTAATTTCAATGTACGATACTCAAACCATATGAAAAATTAATTGGTTTGATTATTCTGAATCAAATAACAAACAAAAATGGCCTAATTTGCAACCTATAGTTATTTCTTGTAGCCATCATGTTGATAATTTAATTTCAATGTATGATCTTCAAACCATATGAAAAATTAATTGGTTTAATTGTTTTGAATCAAAGAGCAAACAAAAATGGCCTAATTTGCAACCTATAGTTATTTCTTGCTTTAGTTATTTATAACAAATTACATATATAATTACTTGACAAATAATCTGAACCAAGTTAGAACTCTGGAAGCTTCATTGGGAAGATGATTTTATTCCTATGGTATCTATTTCAAATGCTTGAAGTTCCTTGCTAATATTAACTAGATTAGATGTAACTCTTTCGAGCACATGGCCATCAGAGTAAATGGATTTCCTACCTAAATGTTCTAGTTTCAAATGGATATCAGAGTACATAGATGTCTACAAAAATATTCTAAGAATCATGCATTTTGATTTTTCAGTTTGTAAAGAAGATAATTCAAAGAATAAATTTTATATTTTAAGCATTGATAAATAATCAAAGCAAGTAAATTCTGACACATAATTTTACATCATGGCCACCAATTGTTTCTTTTATGACCTTTTTAGTTAAGTATATATGCTTATAATATAGCAAGTAGAAAGCAAGGAAGGTTAGAATCTATGCCATTTAATGTAGGTGCTCATGTTGAATGAAATGATTCAAAGTTTTCCCAAGCTACGTACAACTTTAGTAAAGTCAAAGGAACATCTTCATAAGCTCCCCAAGTATACGCCATATACAGATTTTGAGCACAAGTAAGTTAGATACCTACTACTATCCCTCATATAAAAATAGAACATTGAACTGATTTGCTTAGAGAAATATTATACTTGTTACATTTATTTATAAAATTTTGTCAAAATAGGTTCAGTGTTAATAATGTTATTTATTGCATTCTTTATCTTCTTATTTCTATTGTATGTTATTTTTGAACCTGACACAAATATAACTGTCTTGGAGTTTTGCATGATTTACATCTACTTTGCTTCCAATTTTTATAGTAAAATTCATCTTATGTGTAGTCTCTAATATCATTTGTTGCATTAAATAAATATTCTATAACTATATCATTACAAAGAGGAGTTCTTCACATCATAGAAGTGGAAAGCTTAAGATTTCCTTCTAAGATGATGTGTGAGGCAGTGATGGAAGCTTGTGGGTGTCCTGAACAACCTACTTCTGGAGAGGTATAATTATTAATTTTCTCATCAAAACTTTGGTTGAGTTTTTTTCTTTTCAAATTTTAAATTCAAAGGAACATAAATTTTCAAATATCAATATATGATGTTCATTGTACTATACACTAGAGGTCATGGATGCTATTGAAATTGGTCGTCAATCGAGTGCAATGAATACTATGAGATTATCAATAAAGCAACTATTTCATTTGATATGGGGCAAACATTCTCTGGAGTGTGTGTATCATATTTATATGGAACTTCAAAATGTGAATTATGTAATGGAGTAAAAGGGATGAGCTCTATTCAAAAGGAAGTTGTCAGGCATGGTGTTCAATAGTTGTCCCAAATGGTCTTAAGACTATTGGAGATATTACATTACTATTGTGCTTCTTTCGAACCTCAATAATATTTTGATTCGATAAGAACTTAAAAGTCAAGCAAATGGATGATATTCTTTTCCCACTAAAAGGTATATGGAGTCGTCATGTCATGAATTTTTGATTAATTTTTCCTCTTCTCAAGGAATTTAGTTACCATGAAACTTAATCAATGCTTCTAAGAAGTTATTCTTAATAAAATATTAACTAGATGCTAGTCCAAAAGACATGATATTGGTAAAGCAGAATGGATTGCTATGATGATAATTCTAGTCTATTCATTATCCAGATGAACTGTTCAAAAAAAAGGGCAACTAAATAATTGTCATTGAAGAATTAGCCTCGATAATTATTGTATCATTTATATATATTCTTTTTGGTACCATCACTTTTAGATCTCTTCATGGCTTAAATTTATTTTCATTTTTTTAGGAACTCGAGCTAGGACCAACTGTTCTAGTACATGCCATGCTTCATGATTGGATAAATGGTGTCTACAACATTATTCATAAGACATTATATCCTAACATGGTCAATTCAAATACTTTGGAATAGACTCTAGGCCTCCCTACCAACAATATCCAATTTTGAATGGTCTTGTGGAAAAGATAATCCCTTTGGCTCCTCCCTCTCCATGTTGGCAAAATGCATTTTGACAAACACTTAATGTTGGATTTGAAATATATTTACCAAATAAAACTTGCATAGTAGGATTAAGAAACAAGGATACTATTGCTTAGTTGAACCTTATCTATCATAACAACATTTTCATTCTTCTACCATGCAAAAAGGCAAGTACTCTAGCTGCAACAAAACTCTTGTTTATAATGTGATGGTGCAGACACATCAAAATATTAACCATAATTCAAAGTTTAATGCATTCATAAAAAGTATAGGCCACCTTAAAACATTAAGGCTACTCCATTATTTTGATATCCTATGGCCTATAAACAACCACCATGCTTGGTTTCTAATTTTTGTAGCTTTTTAAAAGTGATACATATGCTTTATTAATATATTTTATTTAATTTTGAGTTGTTTTATACATAGATAGATAGAGTGAAGATCTAGTAAAAGTATAATTTGGATTTGGAAACTCAACACATGTGTATAGAATTTAAAGTCATTTGAAATCTAAAATCAATCTCATGAACATCATTATTAGATCCCAATCAAAAGCAAAGGTATCTATCATTCTTATAGGATAATGTAAAGTGAAAATCTAAATTACATAGGGTCTTGATGATGTGGATGTGTTGATATATACATTCCAGTTGATCACTTTTGAGTCTATTAATAGTTGCATTGCTAAATCAACACTTATTGTGTGGGAGATATATAGATAATAAAATGGCTTAATTATTATTATTATCATCAAGTTATTAAGGCATATAACTAAATATTTTCTTATAATTGGTGTGAACAACCATGCGGTTTGACTTCTGATGTAGCATCATATTAATTAAGGGCACCACACAAGCATAATGAAGTCAATTTTATATTACTAAGATGATTGTTTCTTCTTGATCTTTCATCATAGTTTTCTTGAATTTAAATTGGATGGCGTAACTAAGTAACTAGTCTATATCAAATAAGTGACTAGGATCATGTCACTTGGGACAATCATGCCACTATTGGGAAGCGCATTGATTACCCATTTTATATTTTTACTCCATAGAGTCTATCAATTTGTGATGTTGGGATCATAACATGTGTCATCATCATTGTGGCTTACTCTCAGAGTCAACTGTTGAGGACTTAAGTATAAATCATTGTACAAGCTATTTACTTTATGAAATTTGGTTAAGTGTTTACATATCCATTTTATCTTGGGTCATAGTGGCCTAATATTCATTATTTAATTAGAAGAAAATTTGGAAGTTATAGAAACTTTATGGGATCATGCCACATGTCAAGCATCTAGTGGTTGTGTTTATGGATCTACCTTGCCATACCTAAGTTAGTTTATATTTTTAAGGGCTAAAAATGTGTTAGATTATAATTTTTTTTTAATTATTGTGGAACACCTTATGGCTAAGGTCACTATCAATGTTAGCTTTATTAGGGCCTACATGATCAATGAAGTCATTTTTATGTTGTTATGTGGACCAAAGTCACTTAGTGTTTTATAGGTGGGTCATAGGTTACTCATTGTGAGGACACATGGCACCCAACTTAGCATCATGGCATCTCTTTGCAAAGGTGAAGTGGAATGCATATATATGAAAGTGTGGACCCATTGGCTTATAGATCACAACTTAATGTGTTTAAGACTAGCTGAATGCTATTGGCCTTAGTCACCATTTGTTGTGACATGCACTTATTATGAAGAGGTCACGTAAATAGACATAGGTAGATAAAGTGATATGTAGCTTTACTTTACAACTATGCAATGTTAATATTTATTTTTGGAGTCCATGTGGATCACCACAAGTGACTTGGGTGGTGAAGTTGATGTGGTGGACCAATTATCCATTTTTGCCTTGAATATAATGCTATTTACAATTGAGGATCCTGTGCTAATTATTCTGGGTGGCATAGCCATTATGAATGGATTCTTGTTTATATTGGGGATCAAGTCCATGAGGAAAATGGTAGTGATAGACAAATAGTTTATGTTGTAGCCACATGAATACATTTTGTTAATGTGATTATGACCACTCCATTTTCACAATCATAGTATGGGGTAGACCCTTCTCTTTGTGGTGGTATTACATATATAAAAAGAATGAAGACTCCTTTCATGACATTATGTCCACAAGGATATTATGAAGACACTATTATAGTGTGGTCAGTTAATCATGAAGGTAAGTGTTATGCCATTATAGTGAATTGGTGTGTAACATTTTGGTGTGTATGCTGAGTATTAAGCTCAGATGTTTTACGTAAGTGTAATAAATGAAATGAAAAATAAAAAAATAGTTTGTTTGGGAGTAGCAAGGGACATGATACACATTGGTATCACATGTACAACTAATCAATCCAATTTTTTGCAAGGGGAAATTCATTCTAAAGACATTTACAATAATTGAATGTCATTTTGAACTCAATATTACATAATAAAGATGATATATTATGATATGGGTCTTGATATTTCCTAATTGTGAGAACTTAATGTTAATTGACCTTATTACAACAACTTAATGTTAATTGTGACAACCTAATATGGTTTTGGATTTGATGTGCCCTGATTGCGACAATGTAATGTGATATGCCCTTTGTCTCAATTTAATATTTCCATGTTTAGTTTACATGGGTTTTGGTGACTTAAATTAATTGTCCACACAAATAATCTTTGACAACCCTAAGTCTATTCATGGCCACCCTTTTTATATAATAAATCCTAAGGTTCAAAATTTAATTCATGTTGTTTGATGTCTGTGTATTGATGGACACATTCAAAATTTAAAAAAATTGCATAACTCAATGATTCCAAGGTGTCTCTTTTTATTTTAGAGCTAAATGAACTTTGTGGCCTCCATAATTCTATGAGTCTATTGGGCTCCTGCATGTCTACTTTTTGGCTGTAATATTTAAGTGATATTTTGATTTTTAGGGTTGTGATTTAATTTTTTTATTGTATTTTGACCTATGATTATTTCCTTACTGCCACATGCTCCCTTTTAATTCTTACTTAAACATTGAAAATACTTTACCTTTTGTGATTGTTGTTCATTTATTAATGTGCAGGAACTACAAATGTATAGAGATGTAAAGTGAAATTGTATATTACAACACATCCATAGAAAATTGAGGCCACTTTGAAAACAAAAATCCACTCTATTAATCCATGACCCCTTGGGATATATATGAATACCACATGTTTCTTTTATTTATGTTTGAAGTTTTATTAAAAGTGGTTTGCGTCTGAGTTTATTAATATATTTTTATCACAACACATGTATTTATATAGAGGAATAACATAAAGTTGACCTATGGAAATATGAAATGGATTAGATACCTTATTTCATCTATTTAATTTAGAAATTAATTAAAAGTAAAAAGGTACTCCGTGAACTCCATGAATGTGATCCAATAGGAAGTGGCCACATGGATTACTCTAATTAGATGTGATAAAGTAAAGAGTGGTGAAGACTTATCTATGAGGTTTTACTACACATAAATTTGGTACATGGCCACAATAGACACAAAGTGAAGGGTTCAATCACCAAAAAAAATATGAAGCTTAAATTATAAATCCATAGATTCATAGCTTATGTTTCACAATCATCGATTAGATAAGCCATAATTTAATGTAAAACTATGTGAGATATAGACATTTATATTGGGTTTATTTACATCTTTAGTTTCTTGATTCATAGTGATTCAAGGAGAATAATTTAACTCTTTGGTTCAATGCATTTTGATCTTCTTTAAATTTCATTGTAGTTTTACTACATTTGAATTGGTTTCTATAGCTGAGTAATTGGTCTCTATGAAATGAATGGCTAGGATCATTTCACTTGGCCCAATTACAATGTCATTGGGAAATGCAATGATTTACCATTTTTTATTTTGAATCCATGGATTCCATGTATCCATGATCATGACAATTATCACCATCCATGTGGTTTACCCTTAGACTCAACCATGAAGACCTTCATGCAAGTTCACTATGTGCGGACACGTTGATTTATCAAATCTGGTTCAGTGTATACGTATCCTTTTTGGATTGGGCCACAATAGACTAATATTTATTATTTAATGGAATGAAATATGGATTTTTGGAAACATATTCATGAGCATGTCATGTATCGAGCATCTTATGGCCATGCATACAAATTTACATCACCCAACCTTAGTAAGTCTATTTATGCAAGTGTTGCATATGTATTGGATTAAAATATATATTTAATTATTATGAAGAATATTATCACTAAGGTCACTATAAACATAATATTTCATGGGGCCACATGATCAATGATGTCTCTTTTATATGACTTAGTGTTTTATTAGTGTATCACATGAAACCTATGACGAGGATGCATGGCACCTATCTTAGTGTCACGATTTGTCTTTACAAAAGTGAAGTGGCATAAAACTCTATGAAGATGATAACCCTTTTGCTTATAATTTATGACTTAATATGTGTTATGAACCTATGATATCTCTTCTCTTTACTTTTTTAGTTTAGTAATTGCTATGGATGCATATGCTTTGTAAGTCATCCTGTGAGCATTTTGTTTTATCCCACATTCATTGGAAGTAGTGCTTAGATTATAATTCATATATAAGTAAGTGTTGAGGCCAATTAAGGCATCCATAAATTATTTATATTGAGATTTCTCAAAGGAGGTTTCCCATTCAAAGTGGTATGTGATCAATATAATCCATTCAGTGTTTCTGCTCATTTTATAATTATGTTATTTTGTGCATTTTTATTGACTTGTTGTAGGAGGATCCTCTCATTTGGTATCATAGTGCTTTCTAGGGACAATTTTTTTCTAGAAAGTTTAAAATCTTTTCTACTACATAATTTCTTTATAGTATTTTTATCAAAAATTCCTAACTCTATTCTACTGCATAACTCTGTTTTACATCACAATAATCTTTTTCAGATCAGGGTAAAACCTGATTGCATAACTGTGAGAAGTGCTTAGGTGAAATCCATAAAAATAATTATGAGGAATACGATAGGAACCCCAAAGTAGCTAGCCCATTGAGAAGACCTACTAGTGAAACGACCAATGGCCCCTTCTTGATTGAGTAGTTCCCATCCATGAGGAAAACCAAGAGCTGTCATTAAGATATAAATCCATGGCTAGAAATTTTTTGGAGTGTATTACTTGATTAGGCAAAATTGGTGGCTAGAGTGATATATTTAAACCCTTAGGCAACCATTCAAACTTGGGGCCCATTTCTATCAGTTTTAGAATATTACCATGAACTATTAGAAAACTTGCCATATTAGATCTATAGACTTGTCATACTAGTTTTAGCATATTACTAGCAGAGTATCAAAAAAATGCCATATCATATCTTCCATAGAGTATTACTAGCCTTGCCATACTAGTAGAGTATCATAAAATCACCATAGGATATCTATAAACTTGTTTCAACATATTCTCAGTAGACGTGTATTATAGATCACAGTAACCAAAAATAGAAACAAAAACCAAAAATATATATATGTTTTTCATTTTTTTCAAATATATCTATATCTATAGCCTCATTTATCCTCAAACTTTATCCAAAAACCTATAATTTCATTCCTTACATTTTCTTCCTTGAGGTCCTGTATCCCAATTTCACTCCTAATTCCCACAAATCTCAATTTTCCCTTTTTTGGGTTTTGTCATAGCTTCTATTTTTGTCTATTTTCCTCAAAAATTTTCCACTGTGTTCATCATCTCTTTCTACTCCTTTGTCCCTCTTTGAAATTTTTTCCATTTTTTTCATTTTCACTCCTAAAATTGACCTTGCCTTTCATCAATCATACTCCCACTATGCAAAAAATTTATTAAAATCCCCTTCACCCTTTCTGTTTTCATCCAAATTTAAAACTTTCCTTACTAAATGTGTCTTATCTCTAGTTTTCCTATCCATTGTAAAAAAAAATTCTATTGCTCAGGTCATGGTAGTAACTCAAACAAGAGCAAAAAACATGGAGGATGAAATTGCCACCCTCAAGACCCACATCAAAGATCTTGATGAAAAAATTCTCAGCCTCAGTCTTCAACATACCACTATGAACAACATATGACATCAAAAGTCCTCTTTAGACACTAGGTTTTCTTCTTCCAATAATTATCATGGGTCAAAGCTTAATTTTTCTTGATTCAATGGTGCAGATCCAACTAGATGGATCTATTAGGCAGAACAATATTTTAGTCTGCATAATAACTTTGATGTCAACAAGGTTCCGTTTGCATCCTTTCACTTGGAACTTGAAGCCCTTCAATGGTATTGTTGGTATACTAAGGCTCATGATGAAACCATATGGACTAATTTTTAAACCCTCATTTTATAATGGTTTGGCCCTACTACTTTTGATGATGACTTCACTAGAACACTCACTACACTTTGCCAAATAGAAATAGTGAGAGAATATCAAACAAAATTTGAAAAATTGGCCAATCACATAGAGGGATTATCTAATGAATTCTTCAAGAGTTGATTTGTCAGTGGACTCAAAGATGTAATTTGATTTGAGGTCAAATCTCCACCTAAAACTAAAGATTGGGAAGATGTTCAGGATACAATAGATGATCTAGAAGAAGCTTAGTCAATTCTGGAGCCTACTTCTCAAGAAGACCAACTAGAGATCTATCTTTATGCCTTAGCAAGAGCCACTACCCCAAAAACCATGCAGGTCATGTGTTACTTCAAGAAACTCCCTCTCATAATACTCATTAATTTGGGTAGTACTCAACTTTATTTACCCTTAGATTGCCAAATAGGCTGATTATTTTATGCATCCTTGCTCTAACTTTAAAGTCATGATTTGCAATGGGGGCACATTACCTTGCAAAGGGAAGTGTCATAATGTGCGTATCTCTATTGAAGATTATAACTTGTACTCCAACATATTTTCCTTGCCCTTAGGTGGATGTGATGTTATTTTGAGAGCCTAGTGGTTACACACACTTGGACCCATCTTATATGATTTTGATTATTTGGATGCATTTTTTAGATAATGGGAAAAACACACAATGAAAGGCTTAAAACCAAGATCTCTTAGCATCATAAGTTCACATTGTATGGAATTTTTTTTATAAGAATTCACATGACATCATTGCCCAACTCCATTCTATTCAAATACAACCCTCAACAATGTCCATTACTCCTTTTGACCTACAAACCATTCTATAAAGGTATGCACGTGTCTTTAACAAACTAGTGGGATTTATACTTTCATGACCAGAGGACCATTGCATTCAAATCCTTCTTGGAAGCATTCCTCTCAACATCAGGCCTTATCACTACCAATTTTAGCAAAAGACTAAGATCGAGATGCTCATGTGAGACTTACTGAAGTAAGGCATTATTCACCCTAGTTTCAACCCATATTCTTCCCCATTTATCCTTGTCTGAAAAAAGATTTGTCATGGTGATTTTACATTGATTTTAATTCACTTAATCACCTCACAATCAAGGATAAATTTTTGATCCCTGTTATTGATGAGATTCATGGTGCTCATTTTTTCTCCAAGTTGGATCTCTACTCTGGATATCACCAGATCTGGATTCATGAGGATGATATCCCTAAGAGTTCTTTTGGCATGCATGATGGCCACTATGAGTTCCTAATCATGCCCTTTGGCCTTAGTAATGATCTTTCATCATTATAGGCATTAATGAATAAAATATTATTACCCTACTTATATGAGTTCATTCTGGTCTTCTTCGATGATATCTTCATCTATAGTAAAACATGGTTTGAGCATCTCCAACATTTAGATCTCACACTGCAACTTCTCTCTAACCATCATCTTTGTGAAAAATAGTCCAAATGTACTTTTGGCTAGGACAAAGTGGAGTATCTCAGGCATATTATTTCATCCCAAAGGGTTCAAGTGGATCCTAAAAAAATAGTTTCCATGACAAATTGTCTACATCCTCAGACACTCAAGAGCCTCTATGGTTTTTTGGGGCTGATTGGATACTATCATTAACTTTTCAAAATTTATGGGAAGATTTTAGCTTTGATAATAGCTATGTTTAAAAAGGATGCTTATACTCAGACATAATTTGTTGAGTATGCATTTAAAGAATTGAAACAAGCTGTGTACTACACCTATTCTAGCTATGCCAAATTTTACCAAGACCTTCACTATCGAGAGTGATGCTTGTAACAATGGACCTGGTGTTGTTTTCCTCCAAGAAGGATGCCCCATTTCATTTAATAGTAAATCCCTTTATGGAAAAAATTTAGTTCTCTATTATGATAAGGAATTGATGGCCATTTTGCATGTAGTACAAAAGTGGTGGCCATAGCTATTGAGAAATCATTTTTGCATCAAAACTGATCACTAGAGTCTGAAATATTTCCTGGAACATTGAGTATGTGCCCTATCACAATAGAAATGGGTCATCAAAATCATAGGTTATGACTATGAGATAATTTACAAGAAGGGTAAGGACAATATTGTGGCTGATGCTTTGTCTTGCACATTTATGGATCAAGCTTCTCTTTTAGCTATTTTCATTCTTATTTTGAATTGGTTGGACACTGTACATTAGGGGTATGTCAATGAATCCTCATTATCTCAAATCATTCAATAATTAGTCACTAACCCATTTATTGTATCATATTATTCTTGAGATGGTACTTTTCTACAATATAAGGGTCATTTGGTGCTTTCCCAGAGCACAGATCTTCCGCAGGCTATATTCTATGAACTCCATGCTTTTCCATCCTTAGGTCACTTAGGGTTTCTCAAAAATTATGAGCGAGCATGATACAAATTATTTTGGAAGTGAATGAAAAAGGTAATTCAATTGATGGTGGCTGAATGTGATACTTGCCAACACAACAAAGATGAAACAATACTCATCTCTAGCTTATTCGAACCCTTAACCATCCCTACCAAGAGTTGGACAAATATTTATATGGATTTAATACAGGGACTCCCTAAATATGGAGGGAAAATGGTGATCTTAGTTATGGTTGATCGCGTCTTCAAATATAGTCATTTTTGTGCCCTCAGCCATCCCTATATCGGCTCCATAATCACACAAATTTTCTTGGATCAGATTTTACATCTTCATGGTATTCCTTCATCCATTGTATCTAAGCATGATGCAACATTCACCAACCATTTTTGGATATAACTATTTTAACGTACCGACACCCAACTGAAGATGAGTTCTGGGTATCATCCACAAATGGATGGCTAGATTGAAATTGTCAATAAATGCTTGGAAACTTTTTTTTCATTGCTTCACCTCAGAACAATAATATTAGTGGGAAAAGTGGCTCCCCCTTGTTGAATGGTGGTGCAATACCTCATACCACACTTCAACAAAAATAATTTCATATTAATCAGTCTATGGTCAAGCACCACCAATGCTCCTTCCATACACTCCTAATAGTTCATCAGTTCTAGTAGTCAAGATAATTATTCAAACCCAAGATCAGATCCTTAGTACCCTATGGGAAAATCCTCATATGGAAAAAAATCAAATGAAAAAACATGCAGATCAACACTATTTCAAGTGCACTTTTCAAGTAAGTGATATGGTTTTTCTTTACCTATAACCCTACAAGCAATCCTCCCTAAAACTCAAAGGGAATCATAAGCTAGCTCCCAATTTCTATGGGCCCTATAAGGTTCTGTAGAAGATTAGGTCTATTGATTATAAGGTTCTTCCTAAGTTCACCCAGTATTTCATGTCTCTTGTCTGAAGAAAGTTCTTGGCACAAACATTAGAGTGCAGACTATTTTACCTGAACTTGATAATGAAGGATCCATTCTTCTTGAGCTAGAGGAGGACAGGCGCACACACCAACTGTGCTCCCTTTCCATCACCAAGGTTTTAATTCAGTGGCATGGAATACAACTAGAGGATACAACATGGGAACCACTATTTCAGATTCAAAACCAATTCCCAAGTCTGAAGCTTTGAAGACAAATATTTTTCTAAGAGGGAGGGGATGTTATGAACCCATGCTATCTCTTCTCTTTACTTTTTTAGTTTAATACTCGTTATGGATGCATATGCTTTGTAAGTCATCCTGTGAGCATTTTGTTTTATCCCACATTCATGGGAAGTAGAAATTTCTTAGATTATAATTCATATATAATTAAGTGTTGAGGCCAATGAAAGAATCCACAAATTATTTGTATTGAGCTTGCTCGAAGGAGGTTGCCCCCTCGAAGTGGTCTGCGATCAATATAATCCATTCAATGCTTCTGCTCATTTTATAATTTTATAATTTCATGCATTTTTATTGACTTGTTGCAGGAGGATCCTCTCAATATATTTAAGATCAAGTAAAGGGAGTAGGTATTAGTCATAATTTGTTGCGATAAGTACTTATTAAGAAGAGGTCACACATATATCTAAAGGTATATAAAGTGATATGTGGATTTACTTTATGTCTATGTAGATTTAATATTTTATTATTTGAAGTTGTATAGATCATTGTGATTATATTTAGTAAATTGTGTGGTGAAGTGGATGTGGTAGACCAACTATCTATTTTTGCCTCAGACGTAATGCTTGTTTCAATAAAGGACTCTGTAATAATTATTTGGGGCCACATATTTATTGCAAAATGAATTCCAATTTATATTGGGGATCACATTTGTGAGAAAAGGGGTGGCAATAGCCACATAATTTATGTTATGACCATGTGAATGAATTATGTTATAATTTGAATAAACCTATGCGCTTTCACCGACACAAAGTTAATAAACATGTGATCACATTTAAAAAAAGGTAAACCATGATTTGACATTTTTAAATAAAGATTGCAATTTTGATAATTTTCATAGTGAAAGTTGAAGTATAAAGTAGATGTGATGTAATAGAATTCACATTGGAAAAATATTAAATAACTTGGCTATGGACATTTGAAAATTCATAGGAAAAAGACATATTTATGACACATAATAAATGCTTTTAACACGTTAATATTTAATTATTTCAATGTGTCAAATCCATTTTATTTTCTTGCTTTCAAGGTCAATTCTATTATTAAAAGCTATATACACATTGTTTTGAGAATTTAAGTTACTACTAAATTATTTTTTTGTGCCAATTCCATATTAATTTACATACTCCCAAGGTCATTTCCAATAGTATAGGTTGCACATGTCACTTTTGGAATTTGTGTTTTTGAAAAGGAAAACTTCTATATTGGAATAACACCCCAAAATTGTCATATAAGTGTTCTCTAGCAAATAAGATAGTAAATAAATTATTTTTTAGACTTTTTATGGGGTTTAAAATTTTATAAAATTGAATATAAACATTATAAACTTCAACATTGAACGAAAATTCTTACTTTTGATTGGTTTGTTGACTATGATTGATTTCTCTAAGTGAAACTTGTAATATCATGTTATGGCAAGTGTTAATAATAGATATTGATTGATAATATATCCTAAGGAAAGTCTTTATGTTTTAATTTATCATTAATGTAATTTAAACTTAGATTGATGGAATTTATCTTAATAAGGTCTCTCAATTTGCATAGTAATTGAAAAGGATTTTTTTTGTTTCCAAATTCATAACCAAATAGTATATATTCATAAATTTTTTTACTCACCTTCTCAGAGGAGGGAATAGAAGGTGCCCTACTCAAGTATGCAAGTTTTGAACTTGTGACTTCCCTTTCAAGAAATAAGTTCTTCACCATCAGAAAATTCAAGTGTACTATATATACAGTTTTGCATGTGTGTGTATGTGTTTGAAAATTAGAGGTGATACTCCATGATGTACGAGGTATAATCCATCTAATAAAAAAAATTATATGTTTGATAGAGGTCGTAGAGATTGATACATATAAGTTTTTCCCTATGCATACATACATACATATAAATTAGAAATGGCACTCATTTATGTGTGAGGTATAATCCATCTTATAACAATTTTTTTGAATGCTTGACAGAGCTCACAATGTATCCTAAGTTAAATACACGATGCCTATGATAACTGAGGCTCTTTTTTAGATGATGATGTGTAAGCATTGTTATTATAGTTGTATGCACATAAATATTATATGATTTAAATTATTTGTTTTGATTGGTCCTTTGTTTTGTCTAAAATATTCTCTCTTTTGTGATTGTATTAAAGCACACATGCTTCACATTCATGACATATAAATCCACAATAGATAAAGATACAAGTTCATTTATTTTTTATATATGATATTTATATGAATAACAAATGAGGTGCCTAGTCTTTAACAAGTTGGAGGTTCATTATTATGGCTTATAGCGGGGCATGGGGCAATTCCATTTCACTTGGGGAAACTTTGGAGGAAATGTGGAGCACGTTCTTGATCCTTTGAAGGTTTTTTTTGCATTCATTTTTTATGCTATTACCACACTTTCATCTATGATGGTTATAGTTGTGTCTGCCAATGTCACCATGATTTATATTATGCTAATATTGTGTATTACTATGTTTACTACCATATCTATCATGCTCATGTATTTGATGTGTTTCTTACCATATTTATTATACTAGAGTTACATATGTGCTTAGTTATATTATGTGGATAATATATTTATATGCCTCACATGTTTACAATATTAATGCCTTTGTGTGAATTTTTTTGTTGGTATGCTTAATATGCTTATATATTTGAATTTCTCATGTTGTTGGTGTTGTTATTGTTATTATTACCCTGTTATATTGTGTATCATATTTGATGAACTTATGCTTTAATGTGCTTATGTGTTTGATTTATTATGTATTTAATGCTCTTATTTTATTGATTTCCCTATGTTTCTAAAATACTTAAATATATGTTGTCTATCATCCTTTAATTTCCTAAATGTGCGTAATGTAAATTCTAGTTTCTTGATGTGTTTTAAATATGCATGATGTGCCTTGTCATATGCATGGTGTCTCTCCTTGTGCCTAATATGATTTTTATATCGATGTTCACATGTCTTGCATTTCTTGAAGTTTTAGCTACGTGCCTCTCCACATGATTCATGTGTTTTCCATGTCCTTGGGATATTCCTTTTTATTAACTTGATGCTTATGTCATTATTATGTTATCATGATCGTTATCATGTATCCATTATGTTTGTGCCTCCATTATTCGATTGAAATACATATCATACCTATATGTGAGACATATATTGAGAAAAAACCTTGCTACTTTTCTTACGTTCATCATTATCATATTTTGAAGACTAATAACTCATTGATATGATTTTCCATTTCCCACGTTACTATGTTATCATTTTATCTGTGTTGGGAAAACATTGGAAGATATATCTTTGGTGCATATTTCTGAATGCCACATCTTTGCACATTGTGATTATATAATTTTCATTTCTTAATGTTCTATCAATATCTTTATTTTGAGATATGAGATTCATATAATCTTCTCAAACCTCAAAATGAGCTCGTATATATCTCACTCATTATATTAAGAGGCATACTTCTTTGATTTTACAACATACCTATCATATCGAAACCAAAGGTTCATAAACATTATCATATTAAATACAATAGAATACAAGGTCATTCTACTAGACATATAATGGGGTTCTATTTTCAATTTCCATTCCTTATCTAGTGATTCAACAACTCATATTTTCAATAGAATTGGAGGCCTTTTATTGGACATATGAAGTTCTAATCTCAATTCCTAGTGGCTTAGATTTTGTTCAGAGGTGGAGGGCTATACCTGATAAAATTCTCAATTCCACTATATTTCAGTATCTCCTTTAACAATATTACAAACTTAAAAATATATATTGTTTTTCATAATTTAAATTTCAATATTTAATATTATTATATACTTACACCAATTTATATAAAAAAAACAAATATATTCTAAAACATAACAACTCTACCACCTAAAATATCTAGATATAGATATATATATATATATATATATATATATATATATATATATATATATATATATAAAATTAAAAATATATACTTATATACACACCTTAAAATAAGAAAAACTTTATATATTTAACTTTAAAATGACCCCATGACATATATTTAGAATTAATTTATCTCTGTTGGGTACACTTATTCATACCCTCTACATGGATGACATTGTTCTGATGAGGAGAGTTAAATCAAAGGTCATTCGTTGGCTTGTTATGTCATTTTCAGGTAGGAAAATATCTTCATAATTACATGATAATGTTGGCATGTTGGCTATTTTGATAATGAGAGTGTCATGGCAAATCAACTTTAGACGTCACGTTTCTCTTGATTTCATTGGTTTACAAATTGTGCTCAAGTCCTTTCTGTACCCATTTACCAAATAAGTGCAAAATATAATTTGTTTTATCTTTAAAATGTCGATATCTTATCTTCAAAATAATCAATATCTTCAAAATAGAAAATGACATCAACAATTATACTTCAGCAATTATTGGACTATATGTGAATTCAAAAATATTTGATTAATATTTATTAAATATTTTTATTCTTGATTAATATATGTTAATTATTTTTCGAGAATATGTTTATTTTAAATCAAAAAGATGTAATGGTTCACGATTTTTTAGAATTAAGTATATGAATAATTAATTTTCTTTGATTTCGTATTAAAAAATGAGAGATATCAATTTTAACAAATTTATTTAAATTTAATCTTATTCTTTTTTAGTATCTCTTATATGAGTAATCAACTTTCTTTGATTTAATATTAAAAAATGAGAGATATCTATTATATCAGATTGATGTTTTTTTTTTTTTTTTTAATAGTCCTTAAAATTTATATTTTAATAAATATTATGTAAACATATTTTATTATCATCTATATTAATTAAACTACAATATTTTGAATAATATGTACATTATTTTATATATATACATATATAAAACATTTAATAAATTATATTATTAATAATAAAATTATAAATATAATGATAAATTAAATAATTAAAATAAACACACTCTTTTTTATCATTATATATATATATATATATATATATATATATATATATATATATATATATATATATATATAAACATTTCTTAATAAATAAAATTGATAATATATTAACTTTTATTATAAAATATAAATTTATTAACATTCCAACTACTATAATAATAATAATAATAATAATAATAATAATAATGATGATGATGATGATGATGATGATAATGATGTTAATGTCATTGGATTTGTATTATATATATATAGGTAGGTTTGTGAGTGAGATATCGACATTTAATGGAGAAGTAATATAGAGTTCTAAGATTTAAAACACTAACCAAAAAAAATTAAGATTAAAAAAGCACCCAAATTGGAAGATGGTGACAACAATTATTAGGAAATTATGTGATTAATGTGAAAGGGAAGATGTTGAAAACTATTATTATGAAATTATGTGATTAATAATAAGTGTAGTATTTATAAATATGATGACTTACAACTTTTATGAGTGTGGTGGGTGATATTATTAGTCTTAGAGGGTTTATTAGTTTCAAAAGGTTTATCTTTTGTAAGGATTATAAGTATTATTTTTGTTTAATATGAAATTAGTCATTGTTTAGGTGGTCATTTAGATGGTATTATTTTTATTTGAGTTGAAAATATAGTTATTTTCTAAGGTTGACTTTCAAGTTTTTTAATAGGTGGTATAAAATAATAATATTTCATGTAATCTGGTTGGTAAGAAGATTTACATCTTATTACAAACTTCATGTGGTTCGAGGCAACTCTGGAATGATAAGGATGACGTGACATAATTACGCAGGTTGTGGAGCTTTTTCAATATTGAATGCTAAATTTATGGAGACCATGTTTATTAATGTATTTTTTATGTATGTCATTGAATGCTAGTTTTTTTCATGACATTGTGTTATAAAAAATGCATAGAGTACAGGGGCATATCCATAGGATTACTGCAACGAAGCTTTGTATTCTAGGAGTTTGTTTTTTGTTGCAATGGTTTGTATAGTGCTTATGTTGGGTCAATGCATGTTATTTTTTGAGGTTTTATTGAATGTTAGATTTGTGGAGGCCATTTTTATTAATGTATTTTATTATTTTTCATTCTAAATTGTTTGGGTTGCTATGATGGAGCTTTGCATTATAGGGTATTTTTTTTTGTTGCAATGGTTTGTTTAGTGTTTCTATTGGGTAATTGCATATTTTTTTCCAAGAGTTTATTTAGAGCTTTTGTTGGGGGCCACATATGTTTTGATCTATGTTTTTTGCTTGTTATGTTATAACAATGCTAGAATAGTTTGCTGATGCTTTGCTTTTGTTGTTATGCAGGCTATTTACAGTGCATGTATTCAAGGCTTATATACTTGTTTGTTATTTTTGTTTGCGAGGTTGGGCATCATCTTCCAAACAAGGCATTCAATTCCTTGTAATATTTGCCTATGCAATTGTTATTTACTATGCATGGATCAACTATAGACATATATAGTTTCAAATGACTATGAAAAAAAGAAGACTAAAACCCTAGCTTTTTGATACTAAGTATTTAAGAAACTTAAAAAAATGTGCCTCTACACGTGTCATGCCTATTTTTTCTCTCCTAAAAGATAATAATGACACAACATAATACCAAACATAACACTTATAATCATGGATAAATACTAATATCCATTCAATCATGCAAAACATACCTTACAACTATCATGCGACTTTAACAGTCATAAGGTAATAATTCAAAATCCCTTAATCTTAATTTATTTAGCTAGTGATTAGGATTCTTTCATGAGGTTATGCCAAAGAGTGGCTACATCAATGATGTGAAGATGACCATCAAATTCCTATTCAATAGTTGTTTAAGTCAACATATTTTATGGGTTTGCCTTGGGTCCATTCAAGCCTAAAATTTTGGTGTATCATACACTACCACTTGGAAATTCCTTGCATCATTAGAACCATAGAGGTATCAGGGTATTAGCCCCCAATGATGAATCCCTTCATGCTCCAAGCCTTTTGAGTACCTTATATGATCGCATCTGAGTTTGTGGGTTACCATGATGATGCCACATGGTAACGTCCTGCTCGTTCGTTAGTCCAGAGACTTTACACTCTACATGGTCATATCTGGGTTCATGGGTTTTTGAGATGATGACACATGGAAACATCCTACTCACCCACTAGCCTAGAAATAATCATACATATGACCATGTTGATGTCACTCCTAGATTAGTGGGATGGAGACACATGGCTTCCTCCAAACTTATCATTAGAGTCATAAAAAATGACTAAGGCAAAATCAAAGAAAAGGGACCCAAACTCAAAGACAAATCCTTCCAAACATTGACCTACTTAGTTATGGGGAATGTGGAAGCATTTGGGTATTCACCATAATGACTTAGTCCCTTTGAGCTTCTGTGCTCCCAGATGTTGCCACATGGAAGTTCCACAGAACTTCAGGGCATTAGAGGCTTTATCTTTTATCTAATCCCTCAGTCTATTAAGAGGATACCACATGGCATCATCTGGCCAAATTTCAAAACCCTTAGAATTCAGCTAAGGTAAAGGCTGAAAAAAACTCAAAGCAAAAGTGACTAAGGCAAAACATCAAATTAATTGACAAGGAAAATGACTAAGGCAAAAAACCATCAGGAGCTCGATAATCATCTAAGGTACAATACAAAGTAAAACATAGAGATGGATCTGTAACTGAATACATAACAAGGTAAAATATACATGCTTACGTTGCTTCTATCAAGTCTAGAAAGAAGTAAAAACTTGCTTAGAGCAAAGAGCACGACTCTAAATTAATAGACTCATTTGCTTAGTCGATTTGTTAAATGAACATAAGGTGAATTTTATCCAACCAATGTCTCTAAATGAATGGCTTCATAAGATCTAAGCTTAATAAAACTTCATTAGTTTTATTAAATCACTTGTTGGGATGACATAAAATAGGCAACAACTCAGTTGTAAAATCCTAGGGGATTCTTTCACAAGACATCCATATACTCCACAATAACATCAAAGATTCAATGAACTATTTATATTATTATTCCAAATAAAAATCCATAACTTAACAATTGTGCTCTACTAATCCTTGCACAAGCTAGATTCAAAATAAAATCTCATATCTGACTTGAAAAAGAGAGACACACATATAATAAAGAGATTGTTCTCAATAAAGCTTTATCAAATAACTTATAGTGTTTTATTAGAAAATCCATAAGCCTATGTATTATTCCTTTACATAATGATTCCTTCCCAAGGGTCTAAATACGATAATCATACACAGTTATGATCCTTTTCGAAAAAGGTTCAACACAAAGACAACATATGTCTTTATTTATGATTGGCATAACAATACTAGAAAATATCAATGTTTAATTCATTTCAACAAGCTATATTGATATTCCTAATGATAATATCATAGATATATATTTAAGTTATACTTATTTTTGATATATTTAATTCCATTAACTTTTATCCTTCAGATAAATAGAAAGGTATAATGCTTAACAGACCAACCACTCATGACAAAGGATTAAGCAAGGAATCACGCTGTCAATTTATTTGAAAGTGCCTCAAAGGCTAATTTTTTTGATACATACATGACTCTTCCCAAGATCCTATAAATTAAGCATTTATCAACAATTACATCTCTGATTGACACTGAGGTATAATAAATATAAGTAGATGTCATATTTCATAATTAAAATATCATCCAAACTCTATCTTTTATAAGAATATTACAAGCAAGATGGTTACTACATAATTAATAATACATCAAATTCATTCATCTTTTATCTTAAGTGAGAGATACATATTTTAGTCTGATCAAGTATAAAATAACCAAGTAATCTTCAATGGTGTTTCACATCTGCTCTTGAGCATCTAATGGCCATTAGAAATATGATTCATTGCCCAACCTTTTTTCATCATCAAGTTGCTTCTCTAGACACCTTCAAACTTGAAACTCATAACTTTGAGCATGATTACATCAATTGATAAGAGAAAGGGTGGATATATAAGAAAGGGTATCTTAACACAAGGGAATGACCATGCAACACATACTGTCTTATTCCCAGATCTTACCCAAAGACACTCCCAATCCAAAATACAAACTACTGAACATTCAAATGATCATTCAAGTGAAGCTTAAACATTCATAGATAGAATACAAATAGGTATATTTCACATCATACCAAGGTCTACTATTATTTAGAGTAATAAAAGGATATATCATTCTATTGCTTCTATAAAATAGTCATAGGAGGGTTAAGCAATCTATTATCATGTCTCATCATGAGAGGGCTTAACAACTTCCATTGTGACATTCAGAGGAGGGTCAAGTATTCTACTACCATGCCTAGCATGAGAGGGATTATCATTTTTCCATTGTGAAGATGTTTCTCTTAGACAATCACTGGAATATGTCACAACATCACTAATACACTTCAAGAAAATGTTGAAATATCCATGTTAATCGAGCAGGAACATAACCTCTCCCAAGCCCTAAACTAGGAAAAGAACTACATGGAGACCAATTCAAAACCATGGTAAAATGATAATATAAATGGAATAAACCAAATGGCCTTATTATTATTTTATCAAAATAATAAATAAATAACCAAAATTATTTCATTTAAACTATAGAGGAACAATCTCCCCAAGGCCCTCAAACAAGAAAGCACTACATGGTGGATAATGATCAACCATGGGAAAAAAATAAAACAAATAGAATAGGCCAATGGTCTTATTCCCCTGAAATAAAATATAATAGAGAATATAATCATTTCATTTTAAATGAACTATGGAAAATACAGGTTAAAAGGAAGCCCACCTATCTACCTTTAGATGACCTGGGCACTATCCTCCAGTTATCTAGACTTGGCTCTCCTAACCAACTAATCTTATTTATTTCTTCTCCTTCTCCTATGTTAAGCCTAATTATTTTCCAATTTTACAAAATTTTCTAACTAAAGGCTTTTAACTCCTACATATAGATGTCTGAGCATAAGCCAACCACCAATTGCTTTCCAACCCATGCCTCATTAAGGGACATTTTTCACTTGTTCCATTAAGGTGCATGATGGATTCACATGATCTTGTGGTTACTTCCAAGACTCCCTTACCTCTTTTCCCACTTGATCTTATTATTAAGGTAATCAAAATAAGATTTGCTAATCAGCCACTAGACATTCTAGATATTTGCTACATGATCTTCAACTCATGTGACAATAAGTTACACAAACTAGGATTAAAGGATGGCCACCTAATCAAATGGTACATCTAATAGGTGGAAGATTAGGTAACTAATTAGGGGTCTTATAAGGGTTAACTCTATTTTATTAATATAACCATGCTTGGTGTAGTCTCTTTCCTTTATTGGCCCTTTTCCTATTCCTGCACACTCGATGCACACATCAAATTCCTCTAACTTAATAGATGAAGATACGTAATTAAATTAAACAAGACAATTTCAATCAATTAGCTATAAACAATTATTCATGAATTATCACCATACATGTAGATAGTTTCATATGATTTAATACATAAGTAGTTGCCATTTCATAAAATTATAACTAATGATTCAAGATTATTTAAGTCAATATATCTCATAGACATAATCAAATTTCATAAATAAACATTGCATAAAGAAATGTAAACATCATTCTTTCATAAGTAATCAATGAAAACATGATTGATAATAGGTCTTTGTCATGGTTTCTAACACATGATATCCTTAAACACTTTAGCTGGATGTGACTTAACTACATAATTTAATAAGTAGAACATATAAGTCATAATTTCATAGTCATCTTACCAAAGATGAGAACTATGTAAAACGGGGCCTTACATCCCCTTTACCTTATGCAGACTTCCACCTAAAAGTCACTGAAAGAGGTGAGGATACCAAACCCTAAAAGGTGCAACATCATCCCAAGTAGTTGTTGATTTATCATGTTTATCACATTGGACCCTGACCTGATCCATGTCTCTTTCTCAAAGTACTAGTGCCCTACACACTAAAATACTAACAGGCTTTAAATTCATAGCCCCATCGATCTCAACCTACAAGGCCATCCAATCCGATCCATGAGCAATGTCAGTAACATATTTATGTAAAATAGAGACATGAAATACGTCATGAATATGAGATATTCTAGGAGGCAAGGCTAGTCTATAAGCTATTGAACCAACAGTCTCCAAGAGCTCAAATGGTCTAACAAAATGAGGTGGTAACTTTGACCTTTTTACATATCGGATGGGTCTCACCTTTAAGAAAAATTTATCACTAATATTAAAATATCTATCAATTATTTTCACATCAACATACTTATTCTATCGATCCCTGACAATCTCTAGGTGCTATTGTATTTTAATCACTTGCTACTCCATGTCTTTTAACATGGTAGGGCCAATCACGACTCTATCCTCAAGTTGGTCCCAACCCAGGGAGTTTTATAGGCTCGACCATATAAAGCTTAGAAATGTGCCATCTTAATTAAACTATGATAACTATTATTGTAAGCCATAAGATATAAATAGTCTTCCCAATAGGACTATTGGTCCATAACATACATGCCTAACATGTCTTTCAAGACCTAATTGACTCTCTCAGTCTATCCATTATTATTAGGATGGTAAGAAATACTAAAATTGAGTTTTAGTGCCCAATATATTCTACAAATAAGTCCAAAAGTGAGAATCTAAAATAATCTTATAAGGAATCCTGTGTAATCTAATAATGTCATTCAGAAAGACCTTTGCAACTAAATTGGCATTGTAAGTAGTTTTTATGGGAGAAAAGTGAGTTAATTTGGTTAAATTATCTACTATGACCATGATTGTATCATGATGATAATTTGAGGTAGACAAGCTTGCAATCAAATCCATGGAGATAGTGTCCCACTTCTATTCTAAAATATCATGAGGATATAACAATATTGATGGATGTTGATGTTGGACCTTTAACCTCTATCTCTCTAGAAGATGAGATACAAAATTAGAAATATCATGCCTAAAATTGGTTTAATTATATAATTTCCTTAACTCAACATGCATTTTTTTACCCCAAGGTGTGCTTGGTAAGGAGCTCTATGTGACTCAGATAGAATTAGCTCACATAAGCCACTAGTTAAGGGAACATATATATGCCCTTTGTGGTGTAAAAAACCATTAGGATCAAGAGAAACACTTAAAATTTACATTTCAAATTAATACCAAAATCCAACAGCTTACTTCTTTATAAAGGTTGTCTTCAGGAAGTTGCTTTTAAAATCTGACTCTGTATGTCAGTTCACAAACTCATTGATGCCAGCTCATGGTAGCTCCTAATTAAGGTATCAAAAACTACATTTTCCTTCCTTTTGATATAAAAAATTTTAGTCATATTTGTACAACAATTTCATCCAATGCCTTTAACATGCATTGAGGTTAGGCTTATAAAATATATGTTACAAACTCAAATGACCTGTCTTCAAAACAAAATGTCGATCATGAAAGAAGTGTCTCCATCTTAAGTAAACATGAATGATGGATTCAAATTTCATATCATGCATGGAGTATCTAATCTCATAATCCTTAATTTTTCAAGATTCATATGCAATAACTCTACCTTCCTGCATGAGTACAACTCCTAATCCTTCCTTCAATGCATAAATGCTACAAGGAATTCTCTTATAGGATTAGGCATAACCAAAATTGGTGCACTAATGAGTCACTCTTTTAGCATCTAAAAAACTTCCTCACACCTGGATATCCAAAAAAAATTCTTCCCCTTTGTTTGAAGCAAAGTGATGGGATTTAAAATGTGAGAGAAATTCTCAACAAAACATCTATAATATCCTACCAATCCCATGAAGCTACAAAATTTTGTACTGTTAGAGGGTATTGGCCATTCCATAATGGCATGAATCTTGGCAAGATCCAAAGAGATTGCTTATCTTAAAATGATGTTACCAAGATAATACACCTCAAACTACACAAATGCACAATTCTCCAAGTTGCCAAACAATCAATTTTCAATTAAAACTTATAGGACCTACCTCATATGGTCCTTAAGATCATATTTATTCTATGAATATATTATAATGTCATCTAGAAACACCAACACAAATCGATCTAAAAAAGAAAGAAATGCTTCATTCATTAGACTCATGAATACTACTAGAGCATCAGTTAACCCAAATGATACAATTATAAATTCATAATGCCCATATCGTATTCAAAATGCAGTCTTATGAATATCAAGCTTTGTGATATACAACTGATGGTATTCTGATTTATAATCAATCTTGGAGAACACTTTGTCTCCCCACATTTGATCAAACAAATCATTAATTCTATGTAAAGGATAATTATTCTTAATCATTACCTTATTCAATTAGCAATAATCCATGCACAACCAAAGGGATCCAACCTTCTTCACAAAAATGACTGGTGATCCCCATGGGTACACACTAGGATAAATCAATCCTTTATCCAAGATTTTCTCAAGCTGTAATTTGAATTCACATAATTCTTAGGTGGTCATTTTATATGGTGATTTTGAGATGGGATCAACTCTATGTATTAATTCAATCTAAAAATCAATCTTCGGTAGAGGAGGCATACTCGGCAATCCATTTGGAAACACATCAAGAAATTACTATAGAATATGATGGTCATCCAAAGAAGCCTTCTTTGACTCATCTAACCTATAAATTACCATGATAACAAATAATAAAAAACCTTTCCTTACTCTTCTTAAGTTTCATTATAGTGATCATGTGAAGGGAAATGCATCTCTTGACTCTAGATATACCATAGGCATCCCAAAGTCATTTTCACCTTTGATAACCTTTTCATGATAATCTAACTTAGATTTAGAGTCGCAAACCAACTCATAACTAAGACAACATTGTAGGTACCTAAGGTAATAATTCACAAGTTCATTATAGTGGGGAAGAGACCAATTTCTAATATATAACTAATCACTAGGGATCTAATAGATGTCTTAGCCCCAGAGGCCAAATTAATTTCAAACTTTATAACTAGATAATAGCCACCAACCCATAATGGTACATGAAAGAATGCAAAATAAAGGACTCTGAAGCTCCTAAATTAAATAAAATTATAATCAAATTTCCTTAAATCATACTCATGGCCTCAATGACCATTGCCTAGTGCTCAGCTTGGTGGTCATCCACCATTGCATAAATCCTATTTCCTTAACCCATATCACCCACTATCTACTCCAATACTAAGGACTTATACCTACTGGTAGTTGATGGTCCAAGAGGATAATATCATGCATAATGATCAATAGATCCACATTTTAAACAAAAACCCTTCTGTTAGTCTTGTCATGAAGAGGCTCCAATTATTCTAGGTTAGAAAGAAGTAGTTGACCCTAATGCTCTTACCTTCTTAGACTATTGGGTTTGTGCTATCCTAGACTACTAATACTCATAAGGTATAACATCACCTTGCCTTTGATGGTAATGATCCAACTAGTTCTTTCTCCTTCTAAAACTATAATGATTACTGTCATGCTATTATTGTTACAGTGGCATAAAGTTAGATTGAATGGATTTCCAACCTCCATAGTTATAGATTGCATACCTTACAACCTTGATTCAAATTAAGATTATAATTTGATATAAAAAATTTCTCATGAATCCTAAGTCTTTCCATGAGACTCATCATCCAAGTAGGCCTTTTCAACTACTACTACCAAGGTTATGGGAGCTAAAATGTGCACTATGCTAGTCAACTCCAAATTTAGGCCTTTAATGAATCTATTCACTTGGATTGTCTCATCTATTTAACTTTGCACATATCTGATCAAAACTAAGAATCGACACTCATATTTTTCCATAGTACCACTTCCCTATTTAAGGTAATGAAATTCATCTACCTTATTTTGAACATATCTAGGGGACATGTAGCATGCTCTAAAATGCTCCTGAAATAACTCCCAAGTGAGGGAAACTAGTGCCAAGTGGAGCTTCCACTCCTCTCCTTCTCACCACATCTTAGCTACATCTCTAAGAAAATGAGTGCCTAAATGAGCTTTCCCATTAGATTCATAATCATACAAAGTGAAACATCATCTAATGCTTGCAAACTAAGCTTTTATTGTAAATCCTTCTTAATTACCATCAAAAATAGGAGGATGTAACATGATAAAATCATTTACTAAGTAAGCAGGTATAGGTATATGAGGACAATATAAGTTTCATTTCTCTCATCTCTCATCATGGTGATACAATTCACCTCTGCTATCCTTCGAATGGTGACAAGGAGAAATCCTAGACCTCTCTCTCTCAACTAATCTTTGTTCATCCTAGGAATGTTGTAGAGATTGCCTTTTTGCCTTAAGTGATACTACTTGTAGTCTCTCCTACAAAATGTTTTGCATCTATTATATGAATAAAAGGAGTTGGGGTCTAATTTCATTTAGTCCTTTTTAAATGAGAGGATCATGCTCACCAAAATAATTATCACCATCACATATTTGACATCTTCCTCTCATCATACACGCCAACATGAAAGACATCAAAAACATGCAAAAACTAGAAAGCTAAAAATAATTAAATTACGTAGAGTTCTTAATGTTGTAACCAGGGCTCTGATACCACAATGTTATGCCCATTTTTTCTCCTAAAAGATAAGCATGACACAACATAGTACCAAACATAACACCTACATTTATGGATAGATATAAATATCCATTTAATCATGTAAACATACCTTATAACTGCCATGAGACTTTAATAGTCATAAACTAATAATTCATAAGCCCCCAGTCTTGATTCATTTGGCTAGTGCTTAGGATTATTTAATGAGATTCTGCTAAAGAGAGACTACATTAATGATGTGAAGAAAACTTTCAACTTCTTATTCAGTAGTTATTTAAGTTAACATATTTCACGTGTCTATCTTGGGTCTGCTCAAGCCTAAACTTCTAGTATATCAGGTACTACCACTTGGTAGGTCTCTACATCATCATAACTATAGAGGTATCAAGGTATTATCCCCCAATAGCTTATCCCTCCATGATATGAGACTTATAAACACCCTATATAGTCATTTCTAGGTTTGTGGTTTATTAAGATGATGCCATATGG
This sequence comes from Torreya grandis, assembly GCA_037957365.1. Lineage (NCBI taxonomy): Eukaryota > Viridiplantae > Streptophyta > Pinopsida > Cupressales > Taxaceae > Torreya > Torreya grandis. Next base: position 759,503 of record JARHVA010002543.1, read on the forward strand.
CAAGATCCTACTCGCTCATTATCCTAAAGGCTTCAAACTCTACATGGTCCTCTCTAGGTTTGTGGGTTTCCAAGATGATGCCATGTGGTAACATCTAGCTCACCCACTATCTTGACACCAACCTTACATCTAACCATGCTAATATCACTCTCAAGTTAGTAGGATGGTGGCACATGGCTTCCTTTGAACCATTCATCAGAGTCACAAAAAATGACCAAGGAAATATCAAAGTAAAGGGCCCCAAACTCAAATCCATAATCCTTTTTGATGTTGACTTACTTGGTTATGCATAATGGAAAAGCATTAGGGTATTAAAGCAAATGAATTAGTCCCTCTAAGCTTCTGTACTCCTAGATTTTTCCACATGGTAGTTCCATAGAATTATGAGGCATTAAAGGCTTTGCCTTCTGGCTAGTCCCTCAGTCTACTAGGAGGATGCCACATGACATCATCTGACCAAATATCAAAAATCCCAAAATTTGGCTAAGGTAAAGGCTGAAAAAAACTCAAATTAAAATTAGCTAAGGAAAAACATCAAATTAGTTGACAAGGAAAATGACCAAGGAAAAAATCCATTAGGAGCTTGATAATCAGCTAAGGTGCAATCCAAAGTAAAACACATAGATGAATCTATAAATGGAAATAAAATAAGGTAAAATATACATGCCTACTTTACTACTATCAAGTCTAGAAAGAATTAAAAGCTTTGTTAGAGTAAAGAACACAATTCTAAACCAATAAAATCATTAGTTTAGTCAATTTATCAAATGAATACAAGGTGTGTTTTCTCCATCCAGCATCTTTAAAGTAATGGCTAAGTAAAATACACATAAATTATCTAAATTTAATAAAACTTCATCATTTTATTAAATGACCTAATTCTAGGAAGGCATAAAATAGGCAACAACTCAACTATAAAAGCTTAGGGGATTCTTTAACAAGACATCTATCTGATCCACAACAATATCAAAGGCTCAAAAAATTATTTCTATTGTTATTACAAATAACAATTCATAGCTTAGAAATTATGTTTTACTCATCCTTGCATAAGCCAGATTCAAAAGAATAACCCATAATCGACTTAAAGAGAAAGACACACATATAATAAAGAGACTGTTCTTAGCAAAACTTTATCAAATAACTCAAAGTCTTTTATTAGAAAATCCATAAGCCTAAGGATTATTCCTTTACATAAGGACTCCTTCCCAAGGGTGTAAATACAACATTTATAACCAGTTATGAGTCCTTTTTAAAAAAATGTTCAGCACAAATACAACATAAGTCTTTATTCGTGATTGTCATAGCAAAACCAAAAAACATCAATGTTTAATTCATTTCAACAAGTTGCATTGTTATTCCCAATGACAATCACATAGATATTTATCTAAGTTATACTTATTTCTAATAAATTTAATTCTATTAAATTTTCTCATTCAAATAAATAGAAATGGATAATGCTTAATAGACCAACCACTCATGACAAAGCTTTAAGGAAGGAATCAAGCCATCAATTTATTTGAAAGTGCCTGAAAGGCTAAAGACTTTGATGCATACAAGACTCTTCCCAAGATCCTATGAATCAATCATTGATTAAAAATTTCATCTTTGATTGACATTGAGGTATATTAAATATAAGCATATGTCTTACTCCATAGTTATAATATCATCCAAACTCTATCTTTTGCAAGAATATTAAAATCAGGCTAGCTACTACAATATTAGTTATATCAGATTCATTCAACTTTTATCATAAGTGAGAGATACATATTTTAGTCTAATCAAGTACAAAATAACCAAGTAGTCTTCAACATCATTCCACATCCACTCCTAATCATTTTATATCCATTATAAATAAGGCTCATTACCCAAACTTTTGTCATCATCAAGTTGTTTCTCTAGACATCCCCAAGCTTGAGCCTCCAAACTCTAAGCATGTTTACATGACTTGGTAAGGGAAAGGATGGATATTCAATAAAGGTTATATTAACACAAATCAATAACCATGAAACACCTACCTTCCTATTCTTGGTTCTTAACAAAATATGCTCCTAGTCCTAAATACAAGCAAAAAATCATTTAAATGATCATTCAAATAAAGCTTAAGCATTCAAAGACACAATACAAGTAGGTAACTTTTGTAGCATACTTCCATTTGTTAAAGTAACAAGAGGATATATATTGATTTCATATAGTAGTCATGGGAGGATTAAGTAGTCTATTATCATGTCTCATCATAAGAGGGCTTAACAACTTCCATCATGACATTCACAAGAGGGTCAAACATTCTACCACCATGCCCAACACGGGAGGGCTTTACATTCTTCCGTCATAAATATGTTACTCCTAGACAACCACTAAACTATTTCATAAAAAAATTAATACACTTGAAGCAAAATCTAAAACATCCAAGTCAGGCAAGCATAACCTCTCGTAGGCCCTCAGTTGGGCAAAGAACCGCATGGTGGCCAATGCACAACCATGGCAAAATAATAAGATATGAAAAATAAACCAAGTGGTCTTATTATTTTTTTAGAAAAATAATAAACAAAGAACAAAAATAATTTCATTCAAACTAAGGAGGAATAAACTCCCCAAGGCCCTCAAACAGGCAAACACTACATGGCAGCCAATGCTCAACCATGGGAAAATAATAAAATAGGTAGAATAGACCAAGTGGTCTTATTCCCATAAAATCAAGAAGATATAACAAAGATTATAATAATTTCATTATAAGTGAATGATATAAAACATAGGTTAAAAGGAATCCCACCTATCAACCTTTAGACCACTAAGGCACTATCCTCTATCTAAACTTGGTTTTCCTAACTAGCTGATCCTATCTGCTACTTCTCCTCCTATACTAAGTCTAATTATTTTTTAATATTAAAAAATTCCCTAACTAAGGGGGTTTTAATCCTAAATATATATTTCTGAGCATCATCCAACCACCAACCACTTGCCAACCCATGCCTTATTAAAGGATGTTCTTTCCCATGTTTCATTAAGATGCATGGTGGCTCTGCATGCTGCTATGGTTAATTACAAGGCTTCCTTACCTCTTTTCCCACTTGATACTAGTACTAAGGTAATCAAAGGAAGATATAATAATCAACCACTAGACATTCTATATATTCATTGAATATTATTTAGGTCAGGTGACAATACGTTCCACCAACCAGGCTTAAAGGTTGTCTGCCTAATCAAATGTTATGTCTACTAGGTGATGGACTAGGCAACTAGTTATAGGTCTTAGAAGGGTTAAAGTTGTTTTAATGATATAACCATGCTTGGCAGAGTCTCTTTCCTTCATTATCCCTTTTCTTGTTCTTACACACTCAATTCACACATCAAATTCCTCTAACCTAATAGTAAAAACTACATACTTTAATTAAATAAGGACATTTCAATCAATTAACCATAGCCAATCAGTCATGGAATATCAACATACACATAGATATTTTCATATGATTTAATACATAATTAGTTTCCATTTCATAAGCTTAAAATCAATGATTCAACATGATTTAATTCAATATATCTCATATACATAATCAAATTTCATAAATAGATATTGCATAAAGAAATGTGAACATCATTATGTCATAAGTAATAAATCAAAACATGATTGATAATAGGTATTTCTCATGGTTTCCAACACATGATAGCCTTCATGAAATATTTTCATGCCTTAGTTGGATGTGACTTAACCTCATATTTTAATGATTATAACATATAAGACATAATTTCATAGTCATCTTACCAAGGATGAACACTACACAAAATGGGGCCTTATAGGACGTAGATGTAAAATGTTTAAAAAAAAAATTAGTGTAACATAAATTTAAGGCTATGTGTTTTTTGGTATGCTTCAAATATTTCAAGACTTAAACATGTGGATTGGGAAATGACCCATCTTGAATCCTTTTTTTCATGTTGTTTTTAGGTGGTTTGTTTGTGATTTGTGCTAGTCCTGCCTTTGTTTTTTGCAAGATGCTTACAGTGCATGTATTTTGAATAACCCAAAATTTATTCAAGGTTTATGCCAAGGGCCACATATGTTTTGATCTATGTTTTTTACTTATTATGTTATAATAATGCTATCCAAAGGCATATCTAGAGGGTCGCTATGATGGAGCTTTGCTTTCTAGGCAGTTCTTTTTGGTGATGGTTTGTTTAGTTTCAAATGGCAGTGAACAAAATAAAATAAAAAAGACTAGAACCCTAACTTGTTGATACTGAGTATTTAATCAAATTTAAAAGAAAACGTGCCTTTGGACATAGATGTAAGATGTTTTTAAAAAAAAGTTATGTAACATATTTTTTAGGTTGTGTTTTTTGGGTAGGCTTCAAATCTTTGCAAGTCTTGAATATGTGTACTAGAAAATGGATCAGCTTGAAATTTATTTAATGCTATTTTTTGGGAGTTTATTTGTGATTTGTGTTAGGCTTGCCTTTGTTTTTTACAATCCATTTACAGTGCATGTATTCTAGGTAATTTATTTGTTGTGATGGTTTGTTTAGGGTTTCTACTTGGTCATTGCATGTTGTTTTTCAAGGGTTTATTTAGTTTTCTATTAAGGGTCGCATATGTCTTTATATATGTTTTTTCGTTGATTGTGTTGTAACCATGTTATAATGCATTATCAATGCTTTACTTCTATTATTATATAAGACATTTATAGTGCACATATTAAAGACTTATATACTTATCGATTGTTCTCATTTGTGAGGCTAAGTGTTATCTTTTAGGCAAGGCATTCAAGTCCTTAAAGTCTTTGTTTGTGAAAGTTTATAGTGCATGTATTCCAGGTAATTTGTTTTTTGTTGCAATGGTTTATTTAGGGTTTCTATTGGGTCATTGCATGTTATTTTCCAAGGGTTTATTCAGGGTTTCTACTAAGGGTCAGATATGTCTTAATATGTGTTTTTTCATTGATTATGTTGTAATAATGCTATAATATATTGCCAATTCTTTGGTTTTATTATTATGCAAGGTGTTTGTAGTTCACATATTCAAGGTTTTTATTCTTATTTGATGTTCTCATTTGCAAGGATGGGTGCCATTTTTAAGGCAAGGCATTCAAGTCTTTGTAATATTTATAGGTGCAATTTTTATTTACTATGCATGTATCAACTATGAATAAATATAATTTTAATGGTAGGGAAAAAATAAAAGACTAGAGCCCTAGATTTTTGATGCTAAATATTTAAGCAAATAGAGAAAAAAATGTGCATATGGATGTAAATGTTCAATGTTTTAAAAGAACTATGTAAGAAAATTTTTAGGCTATGTTTTTTTGGTGTTGGGTCAGTGTTTTGGATTTTCGAAATAGTGCATGTAAAAAAGAAAATAATATATGAAAAAAATAGGCATATGCAAAGATGTGAAGCATTTGACAGGCTTGCAAGACTTAGACATGGATAATGTAAATGACATTGGAAAAAATGCAAACAAGAGTTGAACATTTTTGAACATGGCCTGATTTGGATCTTTTTTTTGTAAGCTATTTTATGGGAGTTTGTTTACAACTTGTGTCGAGTTTGAATTTATTTTTTCAAGACATTTAAAATGCATGTATTCAAGGTCTATGTGCATGTCTTGAGGCAAGGATCTATTTAGGGTTTTTATTAGGTGATTGCATACTATTTACAAGAGTTTATTAAGGATTTTTAGAGAGAGTTGCATGTCTTAATCTGTGATTGTTTGATGATTATTATAATAATGCTATAATATATTTCTTATGCTTTGTTTTGCATGTTTGTATAATTTTTTATTATTCTACTTTTCAAACTTGGGTGTTGTATTTCAAGTAAGGTGTTCTAGTTTTCGTGATCTTTGGCTATGCAATTTGCATTTGGTATTATGGCAATGCTTGATGGTGATGGTCTATTATTCCATTTGCAAGGGTTTGTTTAGGGTTTTTGATAGGTCTTTACATGATGTTTTCCAAGGATTTATTTAGGGTTTGTGTTTTGAGATGCATATGTCTTGATTTGTGTTTATTTACTCATTATGTTGTTATAATGGTATAATATATTGCTAGTGCTTTATTTGTTTTTTTAACAATCCATTTGTAGTGCGTGTGTTCAAGTCTTGTGTACTTGTCTATTTGTTTATTTTGTGAGGCTAAACATCATTGTTTAGGTAAGGCATGAAAGTATTTGTATTGTTTGTCTATGAAATTTTCATTTGATATGCATAGATCAACTATGGATAGATATAATTTTGAACATACACAAAAAAAAAGAAATAGAGAAAGAAAGAAATAAAGAAAAAAGAAGTCTAGAACGTTAGCTTGTTACTACTAGGCATTGAAACAAATATTTTCAAGTCAGTATTTTAGATTTTAGAAATAGTGGAGTTAAAAAGATAATAACATAACAACATGTACAAAAAAAATCACAAGAATATTAAAATATTTGAATCATGTGATAGGTTTGCAAGACTCAAATACATGCACTGGAAATGCCTGGAAAAAATAGAAACAATGGATCAACAATTTTTTTGAACATGCCATTAATTAAACTATTTTGTTGCCTTGTTATTTTCCAAGAGTTTCTAGTGCATGTATTCAAGGCCTATATACTTTTGTGTTGTTCTATTTTTTAGGTTGGGTGTTACCTTTAAGTCAGGGATCTATTTAGGGTTTTTGCTGGTGATTGCATGTTGTTTTGTAAGGGTTTTTTTGGGGTTTATGGTGAGGGTTGTATATGTTTTGGTAAATGATTCTTTGATGATTATGTTATAGTAGTGCCAAAATATATTTTTGGTGATTTGTTCCTATACTAATATATACTTATTTGCTGTTCTATTTTGTGATCCTGGTCATTGTCTTTTACGAAGGCATTCAAGCTCTTGTAAAGTTTGCCTATGTAATTTCCATTTAATATTAGAGCATTGATTAGAGTTCAATGTGACTCAAAACATAGATGTTCAATATGAATCAAAACATATATGTTGAATTTTTTTTGGAAATAAATATTTTTGTAACAAAATTATTTGAATTTTCTTTTTCCCCAACTTAGTGTTTCAATTTTTTGAAATTATGCATATAAGAATAAAACAACATGGAAAGATGTATAATGATTTTAAAAACATATCTTTGCACCATAAATTTTTTAATAAATTACAAAAAAAATAGTAATTTGGAAGTTATACAAGACTTGGATACATGTACTAGGAATGCTTTGTTAAAAAACACAAACGAGGAATGAGCATTTTAAGTTTGCCATAACTTCATTTTTTTTCACATGATGTTTTCATAGGGTATGTTTGTGGTCTATACTGAGGCCACCTTTAATATAGTGTGGAGATTATGTTGGTTGAATAGTTTTTTTTGAGTATGGAGGTAATTGGGTTGCATGTGTCTTAATTTGTGATTGTTTATTTGTTATTTGTAACAATAATGTAGTTGATTGATAATGCTATAGATGTTGAGTATGCATATTCATAGCTTTTATACTTTTATAGTGCTATGTTGTGTCTAGATAAATTGTTAGAGCGAATTTATTTGGTAGATTCAAATTGATAAACATTTGCATGTGGTTGCAACAAGTTTGTCTTAGGTAAGGCATAAAATAGTAATTAGTAATTATTATATATTACATCACAATAACTGGTGAATGTTCCTAGTTTCTTTGAGTTTGTAAGTTATAAATGTAATAATATGAAAAATAATGCAGACAATTTTTTGATTTAAACATGAATGTTCAATGTGACTATAACTATAAACATTCAACGTTTTTAAAAAATATCGCTATAAAAAATATTTTTGATCGTGTTTTTTTATCATACTCAATGTTTGTATTTTTAAAATATTGCATGTAAGAACCCGAAAAAAACATGAAAATATTTGTAAAAATATATCATTGTAACAAAACTCTTGGACATATGCAAAGATTTGAAGCATTTGACAAGTGTACATGACTTGAATATATGTACTAGAAATGGTTTACAACAAACATTGAGCATTTATTAACACAAATTAGCTTTGAGTGTTTTTTACATGTTGTTTGTTCACGGATTTATTCATGGTTCTTGTTAAGGCCATCGTTAATTTACTATTGAATTGATGTAAGTTTAATATATTTTTTTGGGTATAGTTAAAGCTAGGTTGCATATGTCCTAATCTATGATTATTTTCTTGTTTTATAGTGACAATGTTATAAAATATTTTGAATGTTATGCTTATGTGCTTGCAACCTATTTGTGCTACACATATTCAAATATTAAATACTTGTATGTTGTGGTGTTGTGATTGAAGAAGATGTTATTGGGAAATTACATGTTTGGTAATTTCAAAGTTATAAAAAATTATATGTAGCTGTGGTTATCTTATCTTACATGTAAATGTTGTAGAATCAATAATTGTTTAGATGTGAAAGTATGCTCCTTACAATGAAGGTGTTGAGGCTTGTTGCAACCTGCATGGGAAAAAACACATGAAACAATACTTGACATATATAATTGGACAAGGAATAAATTCTAGTTTGTATTGGTGTATGTTTTGTTTAGTCAATTTATTAACAATATTTCCATTATAGTGACTTGATCTAAAAAGATATAGAATCTTCTTGTCAATAATTTTACTTGAATAGGTGTGTCGAATGCTTTGTAGTTTTGTTTGGAGAGTGTTTTTTGACTATTTTTTCTAGTGAATTGTTGCTTCATTAACAAATATTTGATAATAGTTGTAGTATTACAAAATGTCTGAACTAATATTTGTTGCAAGGAGACAAGTAGTATGTTCATTTCATAAATTTTGATAAATACAAAAAGAATGTTGCATGCAATAGCAATTAGATACATGTAGTGTGTCTTGTAACTAGAATGGAAACCAGAGTGCTTTGTGCAAGGAAAGTTGCAATTTTTTTAACAATATAATGAGAAATCAATAGGCAAGATTCATAATTTTGTTTGGAGGCTTGTGTACGATGCTAAACTACTTAGCTGATTGTTATTGTTTTGTATTTCAAATAGGTCATACTATTTGAAGTTGAATGCAAATATTATATGCCCAAAACTAAACAAGTGTATTGATTTAGTAAATAAGGAAAAATGGTCTTTCATAATGCTTGAATTATAGAAACTAATCATAATAAATATTTAATATCGAGACTTCAGAGTGAAAATAAAAAGTGATTTATAAATGCATGGTTAAGCCAACAAAATGTATTATGTGTTTGGCTTCAAATTATGCAAGTAGGAAAGTGTTGTGTTTGGTTCATAGATTGGTGGCAATAATTTTTTTATAAATATTGTTTATGCATATATGTTTAAGTGCTCATTCAAATATCATTGTTAGGAAATGTGAGACTTGACACAATGTGAAACCATGCCATTTATATAATTTCAAATGAGAAGATAAAAAAAGGCTAAATTTTAAACAATAACTTGTTGATACCAAGCATTTAATGTTTATGGCTTGTTTCGGTTTATTAACTAGGAAGGTAATGACACTAAAGGTTTTTTAATCTTTAGTAAGATGTGCACTTTTCTTGGCATAGGAAAACAAACATGCACTAAAAATGACCTACAAAGAAAAAACTCCAAAAATGTTATTCAACTTACATCATCTCAACATTGAATTAAAGTAGACTGAGTATAAACCTTGGCTAAACCTTATCTAAGCATTCTCTAGAAACATTGTGTGGCTTGAACTATGTTTCATTAAATAGTTGCATTGATTTCTAAGGGTATAGGCATTATATTTATTTAACTTGAAAGTAGTTGATTTACATCTTATTACAAGTTTCATGTGGTTAGAGGCAACACTAACACGATGAAGGCGCTACGACATAACTGTACATAATGCAAATTTTATTCAGTATTGAATGTTGGATTTATGGAGGCCATGCTTATTGATGAATTTTATTATTTATCATTGAATGTTAGATTTTTTCATGGTATTTCATTATTAAAAAAGTGTTCAAGCTACACAATGTTTTCAAGTAATGGTGTATTTAGTTGTTGTTTATTCTGGTTTATGGATTGCATTGGAATGCTTAAGACATAAAATGGGTTGTTTTGTTATTAAAAGTTGTTGTTTTGTTATTGATTGGATAAAAACATTACATTGTAGGTAATTTATTTTTTTGACTATTGTAGTCTAGCATTACAAATCAATGTGTGGAAAACTAGTTCAATTTTTTTGCATGGCTTATTTTTTTTCATACACCAGTTTTCCCAAAAGACACTTGGATCCTTGAATTGACAAATAAATATGATCCAAGAATTTTGTTATAAAGATTTTATTTATAGCCCTTGGCATTTCTATTTTGGATTTATGTTTAGAATAGTAATAGTAATTTGTTTTTTTCTATTCTTTTTTGTTGCATGCTATTTTGCAAGAATATGGTTAGGGTTTCTATTGGGGGTTCAATTCAACTATAAGTAATAATGACATTTAAAATTGTAGTTTTTATATTAAGAAAAGACTTTTTTTATAAAAATGAAACTAATTTTTTCCATATCCATTGTAACTATATATGTCCATAGCTAATCCATGTGTATTTTTTCTATGCAGGTTGAATTGCTTTAATGGATTTTCTTAAAGAGCTTGATGATTATCTATTGCTGTGTCTAGTTACTTGGATTTTATCTAACAAGTAAAATGCTAGAAACATTATTCTATAGCACTAAGTAAAATATTATGTTTATTTTACATGTTGTTACTTGTATTTTTTAGCTATTTTGTTTTTGTATCTTGAACAATGCTAATTGTATATTGCTATGTTTCATGACTTGACCTTTATTTGGAAACTAGAACTTTAGAAACATTGCAATGTAACACTGAGCAAAACTTTGTGTTTATTTTTTATGGTGTTAGTTGCATGTTTTAACTATTTTATTTTGGCATCTAGACCATTGCTATTAAATATAGATAGATTTATTTCATAGTATCACCTACTTAAGCCAAGGGTTTATAAATTATTATTGTTTACCTTACTATCGTTTGTGATTTGACACATTTTTTATATTCAATGACTTGAGATTTAAATAAAGAGTTTGGATTATATTGTAAGTGATGAGCTTGACAAAGAACATATTCATAATGTTTTTCATACATTTGTCATGATTGTTAATTTAATGCTATTTCTAAGGACTTAAGACATTTGATATTTCTATTAGAATGTCCAATAGTTTCAACAATATATTCTAGTGTTGTGCAATTGGAAACTTCATTGGTTTCTATGCTGGGAATGCAATAAATAAAAAATTCAGACTATGTATAGAAATAAAAAACTATAAACATATTCTATTTACCATAGATATATGCAAATGCAAATGTTTTTTTCAAATGCTTTTCATTACTGACTTAATGACATTTATAAATAAAAAATGAAGTGCATACATGCAAATAAAAAACATGTTTACATAATGATCAACAATTAATTTATGTAGAGGAATAATACCATCGAAACAAACTAGTTCTTAGAACATTGATGATGCTTTAGAATAAGAAAACCTTTTCAAAAATACTTTTTAAAAATAAAAAGTGATAAATTTTAAAGTCTTGTTACATTTTTGATATATATCTGTATAATTCTACATAGGAATTATAGAGTATTTTTAGAAATCATTGCAAAAAAAAGACCTAGATGTTATCAAATATTTGTAACTAGAATTAGATCCTGAAGAGAGATATAGATTGCACCAAGTGCTGAACATAACACGTACTTTCATTGTATGCAAATTTAATCAACTTCAAGAATAAATGTTGGTGAACCTGGGATATGGGGTGATAATTTTTGTATAAATTAGCTCTCTAATTTGCAATTTATAATCATTATGAACCATTGTACTAGAATAAATTTAACAATATTCAAGGACCTTGAAGACAAAGATCTTTATCAATAATGTGTGCTATGCTTTCTACTTATTGGGAGATAAATAGTGCAAAGATGCAACTATGTAGATTCTCTAGAATGATGCAAGACACATCTTGTTGTGCCGATAGCATATTCAATTTTATTTTCCATTTATTGAATAATTCTTTCAACATAAGATATTTATAGCACTATGTGGTGCAGTCCTTTAGTAATGATTTTTTTCTAGGCATGTAAAAATATATGCCTATTTGGAGCAAATCTTGATAGAAAATGTTATCAAGAACATTTCAACTATTGCGAATTGACAATGATATATTGTTAAGTTAGATTTAATGCATGATGAATGTATAATATAAGGTGGTGAGTTTGTTTTTCTAATGACTTTCATACTTGTTGTAAGTAATAATTTATCTATGGTCATCAACAAGCCATGAAATTATCAAATTCTATGATGAATGTACTAAATCACACCTTACATACAACATTATATTTTTTGAAATATGTACTGAACATGTGCATTATGAGCCATTAAAAATGAAAAGACATTCCACAACTTATTCAAATGATTTTACAAGGTGCATTAAAAAATTAGCAAAAATGAAAAGCCGATCTTTGTTGCAAACATTGAAGCTTCATTGTAGAAAGAACATAAACATGAAAGCTATAAAAAACCTATAAAAAAAGCAATAAAAATTCTTGGAATAATAATTGATGACATAATGCAACATGATACTAAAGAGATGATGGATTATTTTTCTAGGTGAAAAAATAATTTGTATAGTTAAAAAATTGTCTTTGTTTCAAACATTGAAGCTTGGACATAGAAAAACCATAAACATAAAACCTGGCAAAATTCTTGAAAAAAAGGCAATATAGACTTTTAACAAAAAAACTATAGACACTTTGATACATGTTTATTCTATTTATAGACAATTAAATTTCAAGCATAATATCAATTTCATTAACCAGTCTGAGAAAGACATATTGCAACAATTACTAACAAACAATACAAATATTCATGGATGATGAATATGCACAAATTGTAATCAATCATTGAAAAATGGAATTCTTCCCAGATTTGTAAAACCTATTAACATTAGACTAAATAAGCTCTCAAAATATGTGCTTAAGCTAACAAACCTTGAAGAAAGGTTTGTTGCATTAAGGATTGCATTTACTCAGATATGAGATCTAGGCTACAAAAAATCATAACTTGGACTCAAAGGTCTAATTATTAATGTTCCATCAGATATTGACAAAATTCAAAAAGCACTACCTAGATCTATAGACAAAAGAACTATAATTGCTATAGATTTAAAAAGATTCCTATAATATAAAATGTGTATTAATAAAGAACTATTCATCTGAAACTCATTATGCAAGCATTGCAATAAATTTGTAAAAGAAAATTGTATATTTCTCACTGTGTACAAATAAACTTTAATTGGAAACCATTCATAAGTGTTGGAGTTATAGACAATGTAAATGTCAATAGCCTCTCTAATGAATTTGAAATCATTGGTGACATTGACATGGCTATGTCTTTTGACATAGACGAGGTTTATTCGATGGAGATTTTGGTATATGGATTTGTGGACTCAACATGTATTTTAGCATTTTAGGACAAAGTAATTTCTATAGCCCCAGCTAAATAAAATAAACCACTTAGAATTTTAAAAGACAAATACTTAGAAGAAATGAATTTCCCAACATTTTTCTTTAGAAACCCTCATGATGAAGATATTATCTCAAGATTCATGTATTAAAAAATCACACAATGGGAACTAATGCATGTTGATCATTGATTTCCATATCATATTGCAGATTTGTTTTTCAAAGCATTAAAAATTATCATAGATCAAGTTGGAAAGACTAAGTGGGTTCGAATTATAAAAAGTCAACTAAATGGAAGAAATCTTTTGGCAAAGGATGTTCAATACAAACTGTATCTTGAAAAGTTATTGAAATATGAAATAGGATATGTAAATTTCAAAAAAAATATGGATATCTCCTGATTACATAACTAACTTGAAAAAAATGCCTTTACCATGATATGTCAACTAAGACCGCTAAATTTTTTCTTGACATTTTCAAGAGTTGAACACCATTGGCAACCATTTATGGATGCCTTGAAACAATTATATCTAAAACACAAAACAATATAGATTTCAAGCTCCATCAACTTAACAAAACAAATGATGATTCTTTCCTTGTAAGGATGGATCCAGTCACATGCACACACTATTATAGACATCACATTAATGTAGTGAGACACTCATATGCAATGATGAAATTTTGCTAGGCAAAATCACATATTTATTTTGTGTTACTGAATCCAACAAAGAGGGAATGCTCATGATAATTGGATAGTATGGATAAAAGATGCACCAATATATGGAAAGGATAAAAAATTAGTGATCATACATTTTATTGACAAATATATATCTTGCAATACTAATATGTTTGAATATGACATATTCAAATTTCATATACATCATCACACTAGTAGTTGTAAAAAAAAATCAAAAAATTGGTAGATACAATTTTATGCATCCACCAATGCAACAAACTATTATTCTCAAACCTTTTGAAGAAATAAATAAAGTTGTAACTAAAATATCAAATCAGAGTTATTTATTACTAAGTACAAAACAATATACTATTTCTAATGGATTTGACACTTTTTTGCATGATCTTGGCATAAACGAGTTTGAATACATAACAACGATACAAAACATAATTAAATAACCTACAATATTTCTAATTTGTGGACTGGCACAAATATGGAGCAATAGTTTCATTAAAAACATGCCATATTTATGGTAAGATAATATTGATGCATAATTTATTCTAAATGCACATGTCACAACAACATATTGTAGCTCATACAAGACACAGGGAAATCCAAAAACCACACATGATTTTAACCAAATACGTAAATAACATGCAACAATTGATTTAAATGCTATTAAAATGTTGTGTAGACTTGGTAATACAATTCTAAAACACCAACAAATGCCTGTAAAACAATTTGGTCATTTAGTGTTATCATTACCATTGAATCAATGCTCAAGAACATTTACTTTTATAAATAAATCTTGCCTATAAGAACACATATTTATCTTAAAACCTTATGTTTTTCGTAGACATGAACCAGATGAGTCCAAAAATGTGATTGCCAATCTATTATTGACTATTTCATTGCACATCCTATTGTTATAAAACATGTATGCTTAGATAAATTTATTTATAGATAAAAGAACATAAAGCCATTGAAAATGAAAAAAAAACACATGTAATACACTTTGTAAACTACAAAAAACACTTGAATATTGAAAACTATTATTGAGAAAGGATGTTATTGTATATGCCTTTTCAAAGAAATGAAAATTGTTTGAAACAAGGCCAATCAACGTGTGAAATCTTAAATTGAATTAGTCCAAGTTTAATTATGACATAAATCCTACCTAGGGTTACATGGAACATGCAACTCATCAGCGTCTACTAGATTCATTGAATAAATATGGAATTGAAAATGATTTATCTAAAATAAAAACCAATGAAGAGAATTATGAATTGTAAATAGACTTTCCATTGCTTAAATACATGTCAAACAAGAAAAGCTCAAAACCATTTGAAATTGCACAACACCGATTCATAAGTGACAATTCCAAATACTATCAACATAGACGTATACTAAAAAAAGAGCAATAGGAAATTGTTAAAGAGATTGCTTTAAAAAAATGAATAAACAAAAAAAAAATACTATACTTGTTTTTAATATGGGGTGTTGGCACCAGCAAGACTTTTACAACAAAATTTATATATGAAATGCTTGCCCATATTTATTTTTAGTCTATTGATAGTGATTCAAACAAGCCAAATGGTCTTATTATTGCATACATAGGTTAAACAACATACAATACAGGTGGAGTAACATTGCATTCTAAATTTTTATTGCCTTTTATCAAGGCAAACCTTATTCCTTTGAATAGTGAGCATTTTGATGCATTGTCCAAAAAATATAGTCAACTAGATATAGTATTAATTAATAGAACCTCACTAATAGGAGCAATAATGTTATACTACATTGATAAATGATTATGTGACACTATTAAATTTCCTCCTTTACACTTTGGCAATGTCGACATGTTATTTTATGGATACTTTTATCAAATTTAGCGTTCATGTGATTGCTTGCTCATTGGACATCCAAAAGTGAACATTGAGTTGATATGTTATTATTTTTGGCAAAAAAGTGTTATATGTTACCAATTGCATTAGGCTATGCTCCAAAAGGATGAAGTCTTTGTATCAATATTAAACAAAATACAACATACATGCTCACATATTTATAATGACATAACATATTTCAATAATAAATGTTTACGTCCAACAACATGATCCTTTATTTCCATATCTCTTTTACTTAAATAATGATGTTGAAATACAACAAAAAAATGCTAGCACTTATCTACTAGCAAGAAAATAATGATTGATGAAATAGACAAAGAAGATGATACATACAATGAAGGACAAGGCTATGCCAATGCTATATGTCTAACATCAAAAATCTTTTTAAAATCCGATATGATGGTTGAGCTTTTTATTGTAAATTACGATATACAATATGTTAGTGTCAATGGTTCATATGGTATTTTCGAACTATACACCAAATAAAATGATAAAGACAATATTTAGTTGAAACTATATGATACTAATATTGTAAATTCATAAATAATAAAAAAATATACAATTGCATAAAAGCCATATTGATCTAGATTGGAATCCTATTTTCTAATTTTCAAAGACACTTCGAATGCATGCTTACAAAAAAGCCTTGACAATATGTAGTCAATTTCTAGTTCAATTAACTTGTGGTTGAATAATACATAGATCATAGGGTATTATAATGGATGACATTGCATTCAAACCACTTGGATTCAAGAAACATGGATTGACACACATAACGCTTTCACATGTAAAAACCATGGAGTTATTGTATTTGCTAAGCCATCTTATAGGAAAAAAATTAGAATAAAAAACAAAGTTACTGTTAAAATATCATGATTAGAATCAGATTCTAAATGGGTTTTTACAACATAGCCTTTGCTTAGAAATATTTTCTTCATTTTTATTGTATGCTCATTGAACACCCATAATCTTTGACCCCATCTTGAAGACATTATTTTGACCATGACCTGATGAAATGCGAGATACTATGTTTACAAGAAACATACATTGCATCAAGTGATTTATGTAGCCATATTCCAAAATTTTCCACTTGTGCCTTAATATATAATGTCCATGGTATCATGGTATGTCCAAAACATCATGTCTCTTCTTCATATACAATGCAATACATTAAAAATGAAATAGAAGCATTGATAATAAACTATACAATACATGAACATGAATTCACCATTATGAATAAATATACATATCCCTCTGCTTGTATATTAAAAATTATAAATGTCATGGAAATGTCATTATTAAATGTAAGCACATGCAAATAAACCTACATCTTAAGATACTTTAACACTTACATGTCCAGTTCCAACAAATCAACATTCTTGTGCAAAGAGCATATGTCAATTTTCTATATGCATTTGATGTTATGAAAACACGAACATTTCTCAAGTAGAATAATAGATCATGTTTGATCAAACAATGTAAAATAAGTAAGATTGCAACAACATACATATATTGGACTGATCATGATGTGATTTATCTAGTCATAGTTAACAAGACTTAGTCTTTGGCTTTAAAAGGGGGGGGGATTTTGTTACGTACCTTATCGCATTTGATCATTGAAAATTGTAGGCCTTAGAATATTTAATTGTTGTGTTTGTCTAAAAAATAGACTAACAGAGTAAAAAACTTTTGTCATAGTAAAACAAACAAAAAAATACAAAAAATGGAATCACAAACAAATGTCTTGCAAGATGCAAATACCAATCAAGAACCATAAATAAATTTGCCTGATGTTGACAAGACTAGTTATTTTTAGCATCAATTTTAGAAATGGTAAGTCATAAACCATTTAATTTTTTTTTTTGCAATGTTTGTTACTTAATATTATTTTTTTATTTTTTATAAAAAAAACCATTCTGGTTACTTAATTCAAAATATTTTTGTTGCTATCTAGATAAAAAATTAAAAAAAAAACATGCTCTAATTTTTACTTATCTTGTTTTATAATTTATATAATACAAAAAAAAGAGAAAGGGATTACTTTGCTTTCAGGAGGACATAATCACCTTCTTTTCATATAATATTGGACATTTGTGCTAGAAAGGCAATTGTTGTCTTTAAAAGAGATATTTTGACTATCTATGGCCTTGAATAGGCTATAAATGTTGGTTCTCTGATCAAGGTAGATATATTTCATATAGATTCAGTTGATGTCCATGGAAAGATGAATATAACACATAATATTAGTAATCGATTAATTCAAAAATTTGAAACTGCATAGCCTTAGACAAAAGCATTCACATCTCTGACTTCTTGATAAAGGAAAAAAATATGAAAGAGGTGATGCTTCTTTTTATATTGTGGCAATTGAAAAGACAAATATACAAAACATACTTGTAGTTTTGAGAAAATGCAAACTAACATCTGATATTTTAGTTATTGACATTATGGACTCAGATGATATGTACTTAGTTGGGTTATTTGAAGCTTTGATCACAAGTTTACAAGAAACAAATACACTGTTTAACTTATATGTCAATGATGGAGAGACAAAATATAACACTATAATTATAAGTTTTATTTTTTAGAAATATTTTCCTTACATTATGGATTTTTTTGCTTTTAAATCAACTATGCATGTTTGTTTCTAGTTTTAGCTTGTTGAACAACATCATACATTATACAATGTAATACATGATCAACTGTTGTCCAAAAGAAACTTGTATACATTTTCAAGAATTTCATTCGCAAAGGCTAAAAAGGCTCTCAAACTTTTTGAACAAATTTTTATTCATTTATAGAGCCTTTAGCTGAAGAATGCACTATCAAATAGTTGCAAACAATCTTATCAACAAACACAGAGGTTAATACGTAAATATTTATCTTATATTCTTTCATGTTTATAGAAAAATAACTTATAACCATTTATTTTCTTAATTTTTAAAAATTGGTAACAAGAAAAAGGATAAAAAAACAAAAGCTAATGCTGATATATATAGGCCATGGAAATGCTAAGAGCAAAGAATATTTACTTGGCTCCTTTCCAGCCTATCTGCAATTCCTGTAAACATATAGTTATGGCAGTGGATGTTCATGTCAATGAATCTTTACATTGTAAAAGATGCTCTTTCACCTAGGCCATTCTTATGTTCATGCACTCACATGCAATATCTATATAAAGGATGAAAAAATTAAATGCATAGTGCATAAACCTATGCTTGACAAATTTATTCTAGAACTTATAGCCATATCTCTTGAGTAATATAAATAAAACATTTCAACAACTATTTTTTTGCTATGTAGATTCTAACTAACTGGAACATTTACAATTACCATAGACAACACTATTTATGATATTAAACATGAATACATGATGTTTGTATATTGGCAAGTTGCTTGGAATTATTATTTGGATTTTTTTTGAAACTGTAAGCAACTATCCCTTCATTTTACTAATACAATCATCTCTTTTATTGAATTTTAAGATATGAAAATGTTTTATGTCAACACAATCCATAATTTTATCATTTTTGCTAATGTTGATAATATTTAGATTACTTTACTATACTTTCTAACTCATTAATATAAACATTCTTACCACTTTCATGCATTAAAAAAATAGCCAATGTTTTTTTTTATTTCTTAGCTCTTTGCTTTACTTTTCCTTTGACAGTTGCAAAAACTAAGATATACGATCTATATACTGTTTGCTATTGACATATACCTATAAATGCTTGACTTTCAAATTGCTTGGAAATTTTAGTATAGGCTTTATAATTTTGTATAAAATAATGGTTTTTTCATGTTTTTAGTTCCCACTTGAATGATTACCAAGTGACAATTATTAAATTGGATGAAAATTGAAATAGCCATTGGCCCAATTACATAATATATTGATCCTATTATTGCATCATGTACTATTAGTGAACTTTATATCTACCAATGTCTTTTGTTATATACAACCAACATTATATGGCTCTTATATGCAATAATTTCTTTTGCTATCTAGTGTATTTCATACTAAGACTTATAAACATGTTATGCCATGTTATATGTTCATCTTTATTGGCATTGAAACATGTTGAATGGTTATATCTAATATAATAAGTGTCATAGTTTGGATAAGATCTACCGTTTAAAAAAAACAATGATTAAATTAGTATTCAATACTTATGATTTTTATTTAGAAATGTAAAATATTTCCACACATTGAAACAATCAAAATTTCTAAAGGTAATGCATTCCAACCATGTAATGATTTTATAAATCTAAATTATTCTAAACTCGATCAAAACTCTAAAATACCAAATGAATTCTATTCTATTATGTCTTTTCCTGATTATGAAATAAATTATAATATTGTCTCTTTGCATTTTATTTGACTTTGATCTGATAAACATCATAGTAAAACATTCACTAATCAGAAAGATATCCATATTGCAAGCTACATTGTAAAACTACATAAAAAACATAACAACACTATGCCTTGTCTTTTACTATTGTAAAAAATAAAATAAAACCAATGCTATATGTATTATGCAAAAATAAAAAAGTTTTTTTTGAATATTTTTTAGTTCTGAAATATTCTTGCAATGTTTTTAGCTTTACACTTTTATTGTTTATTGATCAATTGCTATTATTCTACTTGATACAATTACATCCTTGAACAAAAAAGTTCTCGATCACTACATATGTACATGTAATTAAAAATGATCATGGTCCTGGTATTTTCTTCATGCCCAAACTTACATTGGATGAATTGAAAGCTTTGATACAATTATTCATCCTCATTGACTGTGTCCAACTAAGTTCAAATATATTCATGAGATTGATAGGGATGCAATAGGTACACAGTTTCAGCATAGGAAAGTCATAAACTTGGTTTCTTTTAGTTCCCTATTAGCCAATGCAATATAATAAAAAAAATGATTTAAAATTTATGCTCAATATTTTAATATGAATCTAATTAATTTTTATGTGATGTACTCTTAGAAATAAAATTTAAAATGGATCTAGCAGTCTGATTAAGTTTTCATCCCAAGAACATATTTCATGGGGTTTTATTATGAATTTGAGGAGCAGAAACTAATGGATTTTATTTCTTCTCACCCTTCTCAGATGTATAGTTTTGTACAAATAGCATAAAAAATATTATGTTGGAAGCCATGAGATAGATATTATAGAACTAACCATAACTTTTAGCATCTCAAAGAATTGTTATACATGAGATAGAGACAAGAATATTAGTGTGTTAATGACAACTACCAACCAGAAGCTGAGATCGAGGGGATTTCTTTGGTCTTGGCTTGCTTGATTAAACTTCTATGATATAACATTAAGAAGCACAATAGATTGTGGAACATTTCTGTTGGATTATCACTATTCATTACTTATTTTATTTTTTCATGAGATAAAACATCTAAGAAAAAAAATTTTCAAGGGTATTTTTCTATATGAATAAGAACCTTTTGCTGAAAATGGTAATTTTTTGTTTTGTTGTTTTTATGCTAGGTAATGATATTGTTCTCTTTTTAGCCCACTACAAAGTTTTTACTTGTAATAAATAAGGTATAGCCATGTAAACTATTTGAATTGATATTTTTACTCGAGAGGTACTAAAAAATTATATTTAGATTCAACATACCACTAGATTATTACAAGCTTTGTGTGGTTTAAGGAAATGTTGACGTGGTGACAATGTTGGACCATAGCTGTAGATCTTATTCAGCGTTGAATTCTGGATTTGTGAAGGTCATGTTTATTAATACATTTTTTATTTTTCATTGAATGCTAATTTTTTTCATGGCATTTCATTATAAAAAAGGGCATGTGTATAGGGACATATCTAAAATATTATTGTGATGAATCCTTGCATTCCAAGTAGATTTTTTTGTAATGGTTTATTTAGTGTTTCTGTTGGGTCATTGCATGCTATTTTTGAAGGATTTATGTAAGGTTTCCACAAGAGATTGCATATGTTTTGATGTATGTTTTTTTGATCATTTTATTATAATAATACTAGAATAGATTGTTGATGTTTTACTTTTATTATTATGTAGATTATTTGCCTTGTGCATATTCAAGTCTTGTATACTTATCTATTATTTTTATTTGAAATGCTTGGCACCATATTTCAGGAAAGGCATTCAAGTTATTGTAATATTTTCCTAGGTAATCATTGTTTTCTATGCACGAATCATCTATAGATAGATAAAATTTCAAATGATACTAAAAAAAAACTAGAACCCTAACTTGATGATACTAAGTATTTAAGTGAATAAAAAAAATTATGCCTTTTGATGTAGATGTAAGATGTTTTTAAAAAAAAAATTGTGTAACAAAACTTTTAGGCTATGTTTTTTTGGTGTTGGGTTGGTGTTTTCTATGTTTTTTGGCTTGTTGTTGACCAAATTTGACCTTACAGGTCAAATTGGGACCCTTATAAGTAAAAAATTGATATTTATAGGTTTGTAAGGGGTTTAATATTTTTTCATAAGGGATATCATGATCTAATTGATCTATTTTAATGCCATTTTATCCTTGGTCTTAGTTTAATTAGTTAATATATCATTTGGAGTCATTTTGAAGGTCATAACAAAGCATTAAATGAGTTGTATGACCTCCTTGGGAAATTTAAAGGTGTATAAAAGGAAATATCATGTTCCATGTGTCCTCATAAGTCTAAATTAACTATTTTTAACTAAAAAGTGGTAGGTTCTTTAAAAGAATGGGCAATTTTCTTAGAAAAAATGAGCATTTAATGAGGTGTACAAAATTGTACAGACTAATGTATTTGAGGACATTTAATGAGTGCCTTGGTATTATATAAACTTAATACAGTGATCATTTTGATCAGAAGCTTCAATAAATGAAGAAAACTACTCCTCTCTTTTTCCACTAGGCTTCGCAAACAAGAATGGCCTTCAGGTTTGTACTTGGTATGGTCAAAAAGAGAGATTTCAAGAAAAATGATCTTGGGGGTGTATTATACACTTATTTAGCATATATTTTATGTTTGATTTTAGAGGAATAGTGATTTGTAATTTATGAACCATTCCTAGGGAGTTGACCTATCTAATTTGCTTACTAATCTATGCACCCTATAGGTTTTGCCTTGGTTTGGATAAGTCCATATAATTCACTTACTAAAATTGTATTTAGATGATGATAGATCCATACTCAAATTATCCCCATGCTTGGTTTCATGTTTTAAATTTTTTTGATGGGCCAAGTATCTCAGGTTGCAAGAAAAGGCACTTTCTATGTTGGTGGCAGTTTCCCACTACTTAAAATGCCTTAAGGTCTTGGTAATGGTGTCAAAGGATAGTGATGGTTTGTGTCCATATTTCAAGTGTTTTTTAATTTCATTATAACTTCATTTACTAGAGCATCTTCATGGTTTTTAGTCATATACCACACATACACACAGTCTACTATTGGAATGTGTACCTACAGGTGTTTGAAAAGGAAAACCATTTTTAAATAAGACCATATTCACTTGATATAAATCTTAAAAAGTTTAATGGGATAATTTTTGACATTTTAAGAAGATATAATTGTTGTTGGAGGCTCATATACCATGAGTATAGTTCATAACCCTGCTCACTGCCTGCAAGTAACCTATAATGCACCTACAGGTGCCCTCATAGAAACCAGTCATGCTGCAAAGGATTACTTGAAATGAAAAAGGTTATTTATAGTGATAATATTATTTTTTCAATCTTTAAAATATGTTTAGGACTTATTTAAGGTCAAATCATGCATTCTGCCAACTTACATTGTTACCCTATACATTAGAATAACCACCTATAGGTGGCTTAATAGAGAGCTAAAGATTCATATAGAGAGGTTAAAACATATGGTGAAACCTTATTTAGAGAATAAATAGGTTAAAAATATCATGACAGACTTCCCTTGAGTGATATATTGCTAAACAAGGTTGAAAGCCACCTTCAAAATGAGATGACTGTATTCAGGGACATTTTCTCCAAAAGTGCAAAACAAAGGTTTGGGCCTTTTTTTCAAGGCCATGTAACAAAGTTATCAATGTTTTTATGAAATATATATGATCCAACCTTGTAGTCTCCACATAGTAGAATAACTTTGAAAAAATTGGGAGGTATTGGATTAGTGGAAGATATAAGTTGGAGGTCTCCAAGTTAGACTTTTATGCACTATTTCCAATTAGTGAAACCTATAGGATTTGAAACTCCAAAGGGAATCTTCTCCTAAGGTTGTAGTTTTGGACCTTGAATTTATGTTTAGAAGGTTATATATAGTTTAATGTAACAATTTTTATCTAAGGATCATTTCAAAGGATGATATACAATTTTTTAGGTCTTATAGACACCTACAAGTGTCCCTTCTTTTGAAAGTCACTCACTTACAACAAACCTTAACTTCTATATCATCCATAATAAGGATTTAAGAAATTAAGTAGGGAAACACTTACATTTTTCTATATAATATGATTCCAAGTGTCTCAATAGAATCAAAGGTGACTAAAAACCTTTTCCAAAAATAATCTTCATATATAGGGTCTTACTCATTTCAACATAATTGACTGTGTTTGACTGAGAGAGGCAGCGAACATAAAAGGTGAAGATTATTAGTGTTTGTATTTTCAATAAATGAGTGAATATATATAAAAAACTAATAATTTATCTTGGAATGTGTAAGAGAGACTTATTTAAGGTTTCCAAATTCTACACCATATAAGGTCATCTATAGGTGTCCCTCCGAAATAGAGACACAACCAAGAAATTATACACAGTCTTATGAGTTAAAGTGTATGGAAGAGTACATGAGAGGTTGGAGGGATAAATTAAGATTTTAATACCTTAATTATTGTTATAATATCCTCATGACATTTTCACAGTGGATATTGAATAGATAAAGGACTCATATCAAGCAAGACACAATCCATATCTTGAAACCCTACACAGTCTACCTTAGAGTTTGAAGGAGTAGGGGGTCTATTGAACTGATCAAGAGCCCAAATTTTTTGTAGAGAGTCTCCATCACCTGGAGAATCTTCTCAAACATTTATTTTTTTGGGAGAATTGGGTAAGTACCTTATGTTTTGTCTTAGATAGAGGGTACTTCCCTAGGTTACAAACCCTATATTCTTGGGAATGGTAGACAAAAGGGTGAACCAAAGGTTGGTTGGACATTTTTAGGAGGTTTTTAGAGTTGATTAACACCTAAGAAAACATTAAAAACATCTCAAATAGGGGATAATCCTTATAGGGAAGTCTAAACCATCAAAAGTGTAGATAGGCTTATGAGGCATGGTTATGCCTATAATCCAAATAAGAGGTCACTTTCATTTATAGCAATTAGTGAGCCTTATAAATGATTGGAACATGTTTTTAGGATGAATTTAGACATTTCCAAGCTCTTGGTATGTATACAAAACACAAAGAAGGTCATTTTGACTCAAGGATAACATTAGACCTATGCAAATTAGAGAATCAAGCTCGATAGAACAACTTTGGAAGTTCACATCTTCTTGGAGGTTGTACATGGAGGTATAAGGAGTTTGGTGAAGTTGATGAAGGTATTTAACTATTCTCTAGTGAAATGTTTTGGTAGTTCTAATGTCAAATCTGAATGAATAAAGCTTAAGAGGGTAAAACAAGCCTAAACCCTTGTTAAACCATTGGAAGGGCCTAATTGGGAAGATGAGGTTAGAGGGATATAAAATTAAGGTGAAAAGAATATGAAAGTTATTTAAACCTTCATAAGACTCTCTCAGGATCCTCCCCATCTTTTTGGACTATATGGAATTGTACAAATGGAGTACAAAACAAGGTATTTTTGACTATTTTATGCATTATACAAGTTATAAGAGGTTTAACGAGATGAAATTAACTTTTTAAGGAATCTTGGGACTTATGATAGCTAAAAATGTGAATTTAATTCCTTGGAAAAAATCCTAAGTGTTTAAATAAAAGATCTCATCTCAACCAGTCATAACTAGCATAGTGAACATGGTGGTGAGAAGTGTGAAATATTCAAGTGGAAGTGATTTTAAGGTGTGCCTAATGATTATAAGTACATGGAGGGTCTTACTAGGTTTCATCCACTCATTTTTACACATTTTCATGAAAAATTAATGCATTTTTTGAAGCCAAGTGTGCAAGATGTGTGAAAGATAAGTTTTTTTGAATGCAGATGGTGATAACTCACTTTTAGAGGAACTCAGATGATCAAAACTACAAACAATACATGGAGAGGCATGTATAAAACCCTTTCCCCTCATTCCAATCATCATAAATATCCCTAGTTAGTTTTGGGATATTCAAACAGAGGTGAATAATGAAGGCAATTTTTTGAGCCAATAAAGGGAATTTCATGCTACATTTCAAGAGTTTCATGACTTAGGGTGACACTTGTGCTTCCTAAATTTGCATGATCAGTTTCAAAATATCTTCCCATGTAAAATTAACTCATTTTATCATATTTAAAAGTGTCCTTGTGACCTTTAGACTTCTTTCTTCTCCTCTCTCACAAGTTCTATAAGAACTAGCCATTTTGGCCTTTGTAAACAATGTTCCTCCTAAGTATGGTGAAGCCCTACTCATTTGCATACCATGGATAAATAAAGGATAATAATTTTACCTATTATATGACTATTAATAGTGTGTCTTACATAGATGATTGATCTTGTTTAGTGACATCTCTTTTTTCCTTAGCATGTTGTCTCATTCTCTCACCTATTTGTAGTTTCAAAGCTTCTTCTTGTAGGTCATGTGAAGTGTTCTATGAAGTGTCAATGGTTGAGTGATTTAGTCTATTTACTAGTGAAATTAAAGGTCTCTTGTGTATTCCTCCTTGTGTACACATTCATCACAACATCATAATGAAATACTGATGTGAGAAAATTCAGATTAGAAAAGTGTATGTTTAGTTAGTCTCATGGTCTCATGTGTGACATGCAACTGGTTGGTACTCATCAATTAATTTAGTGTATCACCTCAATTAAGATAGTTTAATTTCATTTTTCTCTCCCTTTTCCCTCATAATCATAGGTGTAGTAGTGATCTACAAGTGATACATCAAGTTAGCTATCCCTATCTAGATATTCACCTCATTATTAGGCTACCCATGGCCTAGAAGTGTTTCAATTGTGCCACTTGGATGAGGAGAGATGAGACATCTCCTAAAAGGGTGAAAATCTAAGTTACAATAGTTTTTGGAACACCTGATGGGACTCTTAGTCTAAGAAGTTGAAATATTTTTGGTGTTGTCTTTCAACACATCAACCTTTGAAGCCATCTATCTAAGCATCAATAGCGGCTTCAAATTTACATCAATTCGTTAAATAGTCCTGATATTCCTTTTGAAGATTGTTGATAATCATTCCTTGTGTTCTTACTTAATGAAGTTTCATGGCTAATTTTGGCATTGAGTTTTGTTTTGTACAAATTAGTGAGGTATCTCAAGCTTATGGCACTCATTATCAGCCTTAGTATGATCCTTACCAGCCTTGTTATGAGCCTAATACAACTCATGACAAGGTTGATAAGGGTCATATTGGAGCCGATAATACTCCTCTTCAAGAAAGTTATGATGCTGATAAAAAAGAAGATGAGGACTTGTGGGAATAGTTTAAAAGAATTTACAATGAGTTTGAGTCTCTCAAGGGATCTAAAAATTCCTTAGAGCTGATTGGTAGTGATGGTTATAGTCCTCTTCAAGGAGGCTATGATCTAGTCAAAAATGGAGAAGGCAGCCTTGACACTCAAGTGAGTATGCAAAGAAAAAGCAACTTTTCAAGTTTGTCATTTAAAGAGACATATGCATCCCATGATGATCTGTTTGAAATCATCAAAATGAGCTATCATCCTCTCAACCATTTGGTAGAAACACATCATCTCTTTAAATATGAAACCAGATTCTATTGGCCTCTATATTCTAAGGAACAAGAAACTATTCCTTTTGAAGCCATGCCTACTAAGAAGATACAAGTTGATCATGAAATGAAGAGTGGGTAGCAATATGAGGTATGTGTACAAGGCCAAGAGGAATAAATTTACATTGGAGACATATTAAAATATGGTCTACTTGAGATAAAATCAAATGTAGTGCCAAGGAATAGGTCTAATTTACTAAGCATGCAAGCCAAAGAGCAACATGCTTGGCACTATCATTCATCTCATGAAAAAGGAGATGCAAAGAACTTTAATTTTGATCCTAGAAAGGGAGGTATGCTTAATTTTTAATTATACATAATTGTTTGTTTTTTGCTTTCCCTAATTTCTTTGAGCACATGTGTGAGTGTCTTGTAAGTTTGTTTGCTTTGTTTTGTGTGTGTCCTTTGTTATATGTGGTTGAGGTAGTCAATTGGTCTTGTCTTGATCAAAGCTTGTTTTCAATGGTCAAATTTCTTCTATTTTGTTTCATACTTTTGAAGAATCCCTAAGCCCAATGGACTAATAAGGTTACTGATATTTAGCATAGTAGGCAAGCTACCCCTATGAGTCACCAATTTGTTAACAAAATTCAACCTTGTAGGTCAAATTAGGACCCCTATAGGTAAGAAATTGATCTTTAGAAGTTTACATGGGGTCTAGAACTTTGTCATAGAGAATATAATGATCTATTTGATCTATTTTAATGTCATTTTAGCATTGGTCTTAGTCTAATTAGTCAATATATCATTTTGAGTCATTTTAAAGGTCATAAAAGAGCATTAAATTAATTTTATAATATCTTTGGAAAATGTGAAGGTGTATAAAAGGTGATGTCATGTCCCATGTGTCCTCATAAGTCTAAAGTAACTGTTTGTAACTAAAAAGTGGTAGTTTCTTTAGAAGAATGGGTAATTTTCTTAAAAAAATGAGCATTTAATGAGGTGTATGGAATTTTATAGATTCCCACAGTTGAGGAAATTTTAGGAGTGTCCCTTGGTATTTTATACACTTAACCTAGTGATCATTTTGATCATAATCTTTAATAAATGAAGAAAACTACTCCTCTCTTTTTCCACTAGGCTTGGCAAGCAAGAATGACCTTTAGGTTTATACTTGGTACGGTCAACAAGAGAGGTTTAAAGAAAAATTATCTTGGGGGTGTATTTTAAATTTAGTTAGATTCCATTTGTTTTTTGGTTGCAGAGGAATGGTGATCTATACTTTATGAACCATTCCTAGAAAGTGGACCTATCCAATTTTCATGCTAATCTATGTACCCTATAGGTTTTGCCTTGGTTTGGATAAGTCCATTCAATTAAATTGATGATGTTATTTAAAGATAATTTTGGATTCCTCCTTAAATGATCCCCATTATTGGTTTCATTTTTTAAAATGTTTTAATGGGCCAAGTATCTCAAGTTACAAGAGAAGACACTTTTTATGTTGTTGGCAGTTTCCCACCACTTCCAATGCATTCAAGTCTTGGTAATGGTGTAAAAGGATAGTGATGGTTTGTTTTAATGTTTCAATTATTATTTTTATTTCATTATAAATTAATTTCCTAGAGAATTTTCATATTTTTCAATCATATATCACACATACACATAGTTTGCCATTGGAATATGCACCTATAGGCACTTGAGAAGGAAAATCATATTGAAATCAGGATATCTTGACTTGATCTAAATATTAAAAAGTTGAAGTGGATAATTTTTGAAAATTTAACAAGATACAATGGTTGTTGGAGGCTCATATACCATGGGTATAGTTCATAACCCTGCTCATTTCTTGCAAGTAACTTAAAATGCATCTACAGGTGCCCTCATAGAAACCAATCATGTTGCAAAGGAGTACTTGAACTGATCAAGGTTATTTATAGTGAGAATATTATTTTTGAAATATTTTAAATAGGTTTAGGACTCATTTAAGTTCAAATCATGCATTCTTCTAGCTTACATTATTAGCCTATACATTAGCATAACCACCTACATAAGGCTTAACAGAGAGATAACGAGCCATATAGAGAGGTTGAAAAATATGTTGAAACCTTCCTTGGAGTATAAATAGGTTAAAAGGATCATGTTATACTTCCCTTGAGTGTTATATTGCTAAAAAAGGTTGAAAAGCACCTTCAAAATGAGATGACTGTATTCAAGGACATTTTCCCCAAAAGTGCAAAACAGAGGTCTGGGCCTTTTTCTCAAGGCCATGTAACAAAGTTATCAAGGGTTTTGTGACATATAGATGATCCCAAATTATATTATCCACATAATATAATAACTTGGAAAAAAATTGGAGGTATTGTATTAGTGAAAGATAGAAGTTGGATGTCTCCAAGTTACACTTTTATGCGCTGTTTCAGTTAGTGAAACCTATAGGATTTGAAACTCCAAAGGGAATCTTCACCTAGGGTTATAGTTTTGGACCTTGAATTCATGGTTGGAACATTATATATAGTTTAATGTATCAATTTTGATCTAATAATAATTTCAAGGGATTATATACAATGTTTTAGGTCCTATAAACACCTACAGGTGTCCCTTCTTTTGAAAGTCACTCACCTAAAATAGACCTTAACTTCTATATCATCCATAACAAGGACTTAAGAAATTAAGTAGGGAAACACTTATATATATATATATATATATATATATATATATATATGATTCCAAGTTTCTCAATAGACCTAAAGGTGATGTAAAATCTTTTCCAAAAATAATCTTCATATACAGGGTCTTACTCATTTCATCACAGTTGACTGTGTTTGACTGAGAGAGGCAATGAGCATAAAAGGTGATAATTCTTAGTGTTGGTATTTTAAAACCATGAGTGAATAGGTTAAAAACACTAATAATTTATCTTTTAATGTGTCAGAGAGACTTATTAAAGGTTTCCAAAGTCTAAACCATATAAGGTCATCTACAAGTGTCCCTCCAAAACAGAAACACAGTTAGGAAATTATACACAGTCTTGTGAGTTCAACTGTATGGAAGGGTACATGAGAAGTTAGAGGGATAAATTAAGAATATAATAAATTAATTATGGTCATAATAGCATCATAAAACTCTCATATTGGATATTTAAAAGATAAATGACTCATATTAAGTAAGGCACAATCCATATCTTGAAACCTTGCAAAGTTTTCCTTCATAGAAGTTTGCCTTGGAGTTTGAAGGAGTAGGGGGTATATTGAACTGATTAGGAGCCAAAATTTAGTGAAAATAGTCTCCATAAAATTTATAATATTATCAAGCATTTATTTTTTATGGGAGAATAGGGGAAGTACCCTCTATTTTATCTCAGACAGAGGGTACTTCCCTAGGTTGCAAACCCTAGAATCTTGGGGATGGGAGACAAAAGGGTGAACCATAGGTTTTTTGGACATTTTTATGAGGTTTATATAGTTTATTCACACCTAAAAAAACATGAAAAACATATCATAGAGGGGATAAGCCTTATAGGGAGGTCTAAACCATCAAAAGTGCAGACATGCTTATGAGGCATGGTCATGCCTATAATCCAAATAAGAGGTCACTTTCATTTATATCTCTTAGTGAGCCTTATAAATTATTGGAAAATGTTTATTTTATGATTTTAGATATATAAAATCTCTTTGTATTCATAAAATACATAAATAATGACATTTTTGACTCAAGGACAACATTAGACCTATGTAAAGTGAAGAATCAAACTCTATATAACAACTTTGGAAGTTCACATCTTATTAGAGGTTGTGAATGGGGGTCTAAGGAGTTTTGGAAAGTTTATTAAGGTCTTTAAATACTCTATAGTGAAATTTTTTGGTATTTATAATGTCAAATCCACATGAACAAAGCTTAAGAGGGTAAAATAGGCCTAAACCCTTGTTAAACCCTTGGAAGGACCCGATTGGGAAGATGAGGTTGGAGGGATATACAAGTGAGGTGAAATTAATATGAAAGTTATTAAGCCATATATAATACTCTCTCAAGCTCCTCCCCATCATTTTGGACTATACAAAATTATACGGATGGTGTACCAAATAGGGTATTTTTGACTATTTTATGCATTGTGTAGGTTCTAGGAGGTTTCAAGAGATGAAATTAACTTTGGAAGGAAGAATGGATTAAGATAAATCCCAATGTCAATTTAATGACTTTGAAAAAATCCTAATTATTTCAAAAAAATCTCTCATCTCAGCCAGTCAGAACTAACATAGTGAACATGGTGGTGAGAAGTGTGAAAACTTCAAGTAGAAGTAATTTTAAGGTGTCCCTGATACCTCTAAGGCCATAGATGGTATTTAAAAGGTTCATAAACTCCCTTGAATTAATTTACATGGAAAATTGATGATTTTTTAGAATCCAAGTGTGCAAGGTGTGTGAAACAAGAGTTTTTTTTACTATAGATGGTGATAACTCACTTTTAAAGGAACTCAGATGATTAGAAATATAATCAATACATGGAAAGGCATGTTTGAAACCCTTCCCCATAATTAAAATCATTAGACCTATCCCTAGTTAGTTTTGGGATGTTTAGACAAAGGTGAATAATGAAGGCAATTTTCTAAGCCAACAAAGGGAATTACATGCCACATTTCAAGAGTTTCATGACTTGGGGTGATACTTGTGCTTCATAAATTTGCATGATAAATTTAACACTCTCTTCCCATGCACAATTAACTAGGTTTATTATCTTGAGAAGTGTCCTTGTGACCTTTGGACTTCTTTCTTTTCCTCTCTCTCTCAAGTTCTATAAGAACTAGCCATTTTGGCCTTTGTAAACAATGCTCAACTTGAGTATGGTGAAGCCCTACTCATTTTCATACTATGGATCAATAAAGACTAATAATTTTAACTCTTATATGAATGTTCATATTATGTTTTACTTGGATTATTGATCTTTCTTAGTGATGACTTTTGTTTCCTTAGCATGTCTCATTCTCTCACTTATTTATAGTTTGAAATCTTCTTGCAGGTTATGTGAAGTGTTCTATAAAGTGTCAATGGTTTAGTGAGTTAGTCTATTCACTAGTGCCATTCAAGGCCTCTTGTCTAATCCTCCTAGCATAGACATTCATTACAACCTCATAATGAAATACTAATGTGAGGAAATTGAGATTAGAAAAGTGTATAACAAGTAATATCTTTTGGGAAAAATTGTGTCTAATTTTCAAGATCGATGCATTTTAGAACCACTAATATGATCCTTTATCAAGAAAAATTGTTATGTGAGAACAACAGAACCTTGTTTCTTAAATCTAGTGGGAAAAATGATCATGTATGTTTAGTTAGTTTGATGGTCTCATGTGTGACTTCTAGCTAGGTGGTAGTCATCAACTATTTTAGTGTATCACTTCCCTTAGGATATTTTACTTTCAATTTTCTCTCCCTTTAACCTCACAAGCATAGGTGTAGTAGTGATGTACAAGTGGAAAATCAAGGGAGGTAGCCCTATTTAGATATTCACTTCATTCGTAGGCTACCCACAACCTAGAGGTGTTTAAATTGTGCCACTTGGATGAGGAGAGCTGAGACATCTCCTCAAAGGGTGAAAATCCAAATGATAACACTTATTATGTTATACCAATGCTATAATATATTACTAATTTTTTATTATATTATTATGTATATTGTCTGTAATACATATATTCAAGGCTTGTTTACTTATCTAATACTTTTATTTGTAAGGCTTAGCATCATCTTTCAAGAAAGGCATTCAAGTCCTTGTAATCTTTACCTATGATGTTTCTTGCTACATCTATAACCTCTCTTTGCATAAAATAGGTGAGGTTTTTAGAGACTTAATTTTTTTTACCTCACTTATTTTTATGTATCTTGTACAAAAAAAGGAGTACATGGATCAGTTTTGGATATATGTGATTGCAGCCAAAAAAATGAAAAAAAACTAGATTTGAAATAAACATATTTTTTATTCCATTTATCTTTCACTACTTGTTGATTCTAGTTTTTTTCACTATGCATATAAAGTAATGTGACATGGTACATATAGTCCAAATAAAAAAAATCTTGCATTGGACCTTGCCTCAAACCATATAAAACTTGTAGTGTAAGCTGAATGTTGTGACTAATTAGATTACAAGAAATAATACTATTTTATACCATTTTATAGAGCTTAAAATATGTGTATTACAATTGGATTAAAAAAAAAACATAGGCAAAGAGTTATCAATCCATTCTAGCATTGTTATAACATACTAAAAAAATAACCATAGAACAAGACATATACAAGTTTTGTTTCTATTTTTATGCATGACATTTGCACTACACAAATTCAAGTCTTGTGTGTTTTTCAAATGATTTAAATATTTGTATATATCTACATGTTTTGCTACAAAAATATATTTTTAAAATAATTGCATATATTACTACTAAATGTTGTTGGCCAATAAGCTAGCATTGAATTTATCTACAAGCAAACACATTGTGCTTATGCAAGCTTAACTTGAAATGTGTTTGATACATAAAATCTTATAAAGGAAATGGCTGCGAGCGGAGAAGCGTTGGGTGGCCCATCGACAGGCCCCAGGAAGGATGGCTCTTTACTTGGGGTGTGATCTTTCAGTAAGGAAATGACTTACATCAGTGAATGCTCAAAGTTGAGCAAGGTAAATGGGTGTTTATTGAGGAGTCAAGACAAACCTGTTCTGGTCATTCCCCCTGAGGCAGTGCAAGACGATGTTGAATATCTTTCCTCTCATACACTGATTTGTAAGTTTTTGGGTATTCGAATCCCCCTGGTGGCCTTGGAAGCCTGGATTCACCATTCTTGGCATATAGAAGGGGATTTTGACATTATGTTGGCTGGAAATAGCTATTTTCTAGTTAATTTTTCCTCAGTATCGGATCGTAATTGAGTTTTTGAGGGGGGCCCTTATTTCTATGATCGTGTGGGGATTTTTCTCAAACCCTGGCATGCGGGGTTTAATTCTGTAGATGAACTTCTAGCCTGTGTGCCGGTCTGGGTCCATTTTCCATGGCTTCCTTTGGAATTTTGGCGGGAGGACATCCTCAGGTAGATAGATGCCATGCTGGGAACATCGATAGCTATTTCTCATCAATCACTGGACAAAAAGGTAATTTCTTATGCACGTGTGTGTGTTGACATTGATTTAAATAATCCTTTGCCATATTCCATGGAGATTTGTATGGGCTCCTTGTCGTGGATCCAACAGATAGATTATGAATCTATTCCTTTCCATTGCCGAATCTGTCATGTATATGGACATTTGCATCGCCAATGCCCTCAGGCTACCAAAGATAATGGGACAGACCCTGAATCTTCAGCACCAAATGCAACAGTTTCCAGAAAGGGAATTAGTTGACCGGTCCTTTCTGACAATGCAAAAACTCAGTCAGACAAAAATGTAAAAGGGAAAAATCTTGCAAACAATGAAAGTTTGGTGCAAGGATCAGCTGATCAAACTAGCACTGGTATGGATGGGTTTACAATAGTAAGGCACCATATGAAAGGAAGAGGCCATAAATGTAGGAATGCTGACAGGCAAGTGGACTTGGGGTTTAATAGATTTGAGGCTCTGAAGAGTATGGCCATTAAGGATGGCATTTAGGCAGAGGACTAGGGGGAAGCTCTAGAGGTATACAAGCAATTATTAGGCCCTATTGAGGATCAGGATATGATGCCTCAACCAAATTTAGAGAGTTCTCTGAGGCTGAAAGAAGGAACACATGAAGCTGCGAGTGTACAACAAGATAAGGAAGTTAGATGGGCTGATTTGGTTAAGGAAGTTGATGCTGGCAGGAAAGAAAAAGGTTCTTCTTCAGCGCTTGGTCTAATGTAGAGGCCATTCAAGAAAGTCACCTCTTCCAATCCCTCCAAAGCTGGGCAAAGAAAGGACTTAGATAGAATTAAACTTACAGGTGACTTATTGGTGGAATCAAGGGTTGTTAAAACCTTAGATGAACACTTCCCTCAATCCACTCAATGATCATCTTATCATGGAATGTGAGGGGTTTGAATAGCTACCCCAGACAAAAATCTATTTATAGATTGGTGATGGATCATTCTCTGAATATTCTTTGTATCCAGGAAACCAAATTGTTGGTTGATTCGATGTTTGCTTGTATGCCAAATAACTAGTTATTTGGCCAATCTCAGTGTGTGGGTGCTCTAGGGAGCTCAGGGGGTTTGGCCATGTG
The DNA here is from genome assembly GCA_037957365.1 of Torreya grandis. Classification (NCBI taxonomy): domain Eukaryota; kingdom Viridiplantae; phylum Streptophyta; class Pinopsida; order Cupressales; family Taxaceae; genus Torreya; species Torreya grandis. The sequence continues at coordinate 795,606 of JARHVA010002543.1, forward strand.
TTAGGACTTGAGGAAAATTTTGCCACTTCATTGGTTATCCTGCCTCTCAGCTCTTTCTATGGTCGCTTCTTCTCTTGACACCGAGGAGCTGATTCTAGTCACCACTATATATGCGCTTGTTGATATAGATGGACAACTTCATCTTTGGGAACATATTTGCTATGTTCGCAATTGTCATCCATTCCTGCCGTGGATTGTTACTGGTGACTTTAACATAGTGCTGAGCTTGGAGGAGAAAAGAGGTGGGTTGACTCGTCTAGGTCCCTCTTCTGATTGTATTCACCATAATGTTGAGTTACTGTGCCTTTCTGATGCTAGACCCTCAAATGGGATATTCACATGGAGTAACAGAAGAACAGGTAATGCTGCCATCTCTGAACGTCTGGATAGATTTTTTGTCTCTTGTTTTTGGTAGTCTAGTGCTTTCTCTCTCAAATCTGAAATCTTGGACTGGAGAGGTTCTGACCATTGGTTTATTAAGCTATCCATCAATCATATTGAGGGGCCTAAAAAACCTCCCTTTAAGTTTCAGCTGATGTGGCTTTGAGACCCATCTCTTCATGACTTCATTGGCCAGTGGTGGAGACAGGGGGGCCCGACATATGGAACATCTATGTATTCTTTCCTTAAAAAACTTCAGTATGTTAAAAGAAAGTTGCAGATCTGGAATAAAAATTGTTTTGGCAACTTACATTGTATGAGGAAGATGGCTCAAGATGGGTTAGATGTGTTAACTAGACAAATAAGAGACTGTGGGTTCTCAAAAGTGCTTCGCTTGGAGGAATCTAAAGCTGTAAATACCCTTGCTGAGTGGGAACTTTAGGAAGAAATTTATTGGAAGCAAAAGGTGCATATTGACTGGCTTCAGGAAAGGGATAAGAATACGGCCTTTTTCCATAAGTCTATTAAGGCATGACGCAATAGGAACTTCATTTCTTCTCTTGTTATTCAGGATGGGACATGCTTAACCTCTTCCCAAGCTATTAATAGGGAAGCTATCTGGTTCTTTTCAGCTCTCTTTGCTGGTGATCCACTGCCAGATGAAGGGGCTGAAAATATAGTACTATCTTGCATTCCCCCTTTGGTGAGTGTGGAAATGAATGAATTTCTCATGAGGCCGATCGGATTGGCAGAGTTTGAGGAGGTGGTGTTTATCATGAGGAGAGGTAAAGCTCTAGGCCTGGATGGATTCCTAGCTGAATTTTATCAGGACTTCTGGGGTATCATCAAGCAGGACCTGATGGAGGTCATACATGAATCTTACTCTAGTAAAGAAATGCTTAGAGCTCTGAATGCCACATTTCTAGTTCTTATCGCAAAGAAGGAGTAGGCTTATCAGTTGGATGTGTATAGACCCATTGCGCTGTGCAATGTTGTCTATAAAATCATTACTAAACTTATAGCACAGAGGCTTAAAGATTTTCTTCCCAGACTTATCTCAGAGGAACAAGGGGGTTTTGTGGCAGGCAAACATATTCTGGATGGAGTTATTATAGCTTCAAAAGCTATTCATTCTATGAGTACTTCTCAGGAGCGTGCCATGTTTATTAAGCTTGATCTTGCTAAAGTTTATGATAGAGTTAGCTAGAGATTTCTGCAAAAATTCCTTTTGGCATTTGGTTTTAATCAGGATTGGATCTGATGGGTGTTGAGCTGTGTCACGACACCTTCTTTTTGGTCCTTATCAATGGGACACCTTTTGAGCTTTTTGGTGCATTTAGAGGTCTTCATCATGGGGATCCACTTTCCCCATACCTGTTTATCATTTTGGCTGAGGGACTTAGACGGCTCTTCAAATATCGTGTTTCTTAGAATGCTTTACAGGGATGGAGATGGTGGGATGGGATAACTACCCTAACCCATCTCCAATTTGTTGACGACACTATTTTGGCTGGGAGAGCTCGAATATGGGAAGTGAAAGCTTTTCGACACACCCTTGACAATTATTTGGTAGCATTTGGATAGAAAATTAATGATCATAAGTCTTCTATTTTCTTTTTCAACACTCCTGAGCTTATTCAGAGAAGGATTGCTGCCATTTTGAGGTTTCAGACTCAAATCCTCCTGGTTATTTATCTAGGAATTCCCATTGTGGTGGGAAGGCAGCCTAAAATTTTTTGGCAGAATGTTCTTGATAAACCAAGGCAAAAATTTAGTCATTAGACCCATAGATGGCTGTCTACTACTGGCAGAGTGACTCTTCTACAATCAGTTATCCAGGTGCTTCCCATATATCGCAGTATGGTGTAGGCTGCCCTAGCCTACTTCCCGAAGGAATTTGATGCCCTTTCTAGACAATTTCTTTGGAGTGGCAACCTGCAGAATAACAAATTGAGTCTTATTAATTGGGCTACAATTTTTAGACCAAAGCAGGAAGGTGGCCTTGGATTGCGCTCTGCTATTCTAGCCAATCAAGCCCTTGTGGCCAAGCTTTATTGGAGATGGTGTTCTAATCATTCTTCCCTTTGGGCCCGTATTCTGTCAGCTAAGTATATCCCAGATGTGGATCCTCATGAGATTTCCAGGCTCCCTCTTGAGGGCAGAGGATTGATGGTGTGGAGTACTCTCAAGCTTGAAGCTCAACTGGTGAAACATAGCCTGTTTTGGGCTTGCAATAGTGGGGTGGACACCTTCTTCTAGAGAGAATCATGGGATGGAGTGCCACCGCTCTTATCTTCACACCCACATTTGTAGCCTTTAGGTGATTCTTTTCATTCTGTAGGATGGCATACAGTGGCGCATTACAAAGAAGTTTTTAATATGGGCACTACTATTGGTTACAAGTGGAAAAATTCTTCTGATTGGCTGCTTGGGGGCTCGGAAGAGGATAGGAGGGAATTAACTCAAATCCTTGCTTCTAGAGGATGTAGCTCCCTGTAAGAATGGGATGTCCTTGCGTGGGGAGGGGATGATACTGGTCAATACTCTGTGTCTTCAGGATATGTGGCATTGACTAAGCAATCCTTTAGAGGAGGACAGTTTTTATGGGGGAAGAAAATTTGGAATCAAACCTCATGGCCTAAGTGTAACTTTTTTCTCTGGCTGCTTACTCATAATAGGTGTCTCACCTGAGATAATCACTGCAAGCATGGATTTTAGGGGCCATTTATGTGTGTTCTGTGTCACAACAGCGAGGATACTGGAGCTCACATTTTTTTTTCCAGTGTTTGTACGCTAAGCAAATGTGGCATTTGTGGTGGAATGCATGGGGTTTGCCTTGCTGGCATGCTTATTCTTTGGTTGATTTCTAGGGTCGATTTGGCCATGCTCCATCAAAGAATTCCTTTTTACAAAATGCCTGGTTAGTCAATCCCTCTTTTATATTATGGAACCTTTGGATTGAAAGGAATAGAAGGATATTTAGGGGCACCCAGCTGGAGCTGAGAATTCTATGGGCACAAGTCATATGTTTGTTGCAAGAAACTTTGCATGTTAAGTGTGCAGGGGAGAGTATTATGGACCCTGAAGATGTGATCATTTGCACATGGCTTGGGTTGGAGCTGAACCTGAGTCATACTATTGGGCCGAGCTATCATTCGGTGAGAGGTAACAGTCAGCATTTGTGACCTGTGAGTAGAGCTGGCCGTTGGACTCCTCCTGAGGATGGGGTCATTAAAATTAATACTGATGGCTCCTCATGGGGGAACCCAGGTGCTGCTGGCATTAGTGAAATAGGATGGGATAGCGCTGGAAGTATTCAATTTCTCTTCTCGATTTATAAAGGACAGCATACAAATAACCTCATGGAAGCCATGACCATCCTAGAGGCTGTGAAAGGCTATTGTCAAAGTGGCTGGTGTAATATTGTTTGCGAATCAGACTCGCAAATAGTTGTTAATTTGCTGAATAAAGGTAATCTTGGTTAGGTGGACTGGCACCTAAATGTTGTTATTCAACAGATACTGCAATTAACTTCTTCCTTGTATTCAGTTTCTTTCAAACACATTCCTCGCGAGTGGAATGGAGTTGCAGACTGCCTTGCCAAATGGGCTTCGGAGAATGGACCTTCATGGAGCATTTCTGATCTAAGGATGCTTCTTATGAGTTTACATCAGAAACTGGTTCAACTTGTGGACCAGGACAAAGAGTTGTAATTGTTGTTTTTTTCTCATTTTTAATAAATTTTTACAACTCTTTTAGTTAACTTGAAATGTGTTTAATGCATGGTAAAAAATAATATTACTTATTGTAATATCATGGAAATTGAAATATTTTTTATTAAAAAATGCCTTGAAAAGATCGAGTGTTTCATGACAAACAATATAATGCATTAATAAACATGGCCTTTACAGACCCAAAATTCAATACCAAATAAGATCCGCACCTTGCAAAATTATGATGTAGCATCCTCATTATAGAAACACTACCTCAAAATACATAGACCTTAAAATAAGTTTTAAATCTTCTTACCACTGATCTTAAAGTAAATACTATTGTCTTACCTTTCATTAAACATACTGCAAGTCAACCTTACATATGCATAAATATGGAAAGAAATGCTATGTTTTTAAAAAAAATATCTTTGTAACAAAAGTATTAGACACATGAAGAGTTCTCAAGTATTTTTCAAGTATCAAATAATTGAATACATGTACTAAAAATTCCCCAGATAAACACAAACAATGATTTCCACATTTTTTTAAAGCATGGCTTGGCTTCATTTTTTTTGCATGCTCTTTTCCAAGGGTTTGTTTATGGTTTTTGCTATGCTAGGCTTTGACCTAATGTTGAGATTATGTCATTTGGATAGTTTATTTGGCTATAGCTACAACTATATTACATATGACTTGATCTATGATTCTTTACTCGTTATGTTATAACAATGCTAAAGTAGATTGTTAATTTTATGCTTGTGTTCATACAAGCCATTTGAAATATGTTAGAAATCAAATCTTCAATACAAAATATTTGATACCAAATGTTAGGAACAAATCTCATATAGTGCAAGTACATAATTTGGAAAACAAGCTACAAAAACATAGATAAGAAAGAGGACACATTACACAAGAGATTGTGTGGAAACCTTGCAATATGCAAGGAAAAATCACAAACAAAATGGTAGAATCTAGACTTCATATTAACAAAAATCTCTTCTATAATAGCTCCTCCAACAACTCCATTAGTGATAACATACTAATGCATTCAATCCTTATACCTGAATCATTCAAGTTGTGATCCAGGCATAACCTAGCCTACATGATCCAACCTCTAAGCATAGAAGCATAAGCTTGCATGGATCCTCTAACATGATGAATTATAAAGAAAGCTTCTATTATGACCCTACCTTCTAATAATTTTAAATACTGCTTAAATATTATTTTTATCACATGTATAACTAACTTTTGCATTTCTTTTATGTAGCTAGACAATATTGATGGATTTTGATACGATGATATTTTGATTATAGATTGATAGACATATTATGTTTTAAATTACTGCACTTGCTGATAAATGGACAAGTTGATGTAATTAATGTTTTTATTTTAGTTCTATATCATATTATTTATTATTGATTAGGTGATACTAATGTATATTTAGTGGTTTCAGGTACCAATATGAGCTAGGATGGATGATGATGTTGGCACTTAGGGTGTCAAAATGGTTCTTGAGTAGTCAGATGAGATCTGATAAGTATAAATGTGTTTTTGGTTTGGTCTCTTGCCATTGGATAGTCTTATCATCTTCATTTGTGTAGTTGTATTTTTGTTTTCTTTCTTTAGTTGTACTACTATTTTGGTGGTGCGTGATTATCATGATGAACGAATGGTTTGGTTATGATCATTAACTTCTCACTTTAGACCTCTTCTCTCACCCACAAACTCATCACCACCTTGAATTTTCTTGAATGAACCTCTTACCTTGACTTGGACACTCTAGGGTGACTCACCTAGACCCCTCTCCATGACCCCCTCTTATATTATTATGTTGGTCATCCATTTTTATTTATTTGGTTTTAATTTGAACCTTATATTATTTTTGAAATCTATTATTTAAGTATTATTATTTTTTAGAATTTTTGGACTTGGTCATTCATGACCATTGCATTAATTGGTTTGGCACATTGGGTGCCTTGGGAGGTGGTAAACAACATTGGAGGGAGGTTTCTCTCTCCTTGCATTCAATGTTGAATTCAATGGGGAGTATGGGTGAGTTGGCTAGAAGGGAAAAGATAGATGGTAATGGGTGGAGAGGATGGGGAGGGGAGAAGAGATGGGAGAGAGAATGGAGAAGAATACACTATTGGGGTTTTATTCTTGGCTTAGGGGTTTGGTTGGATAGTTTTGACTGCACAGAGAGGAAATAAAGATTATTTTCAAACCTGGGTATAGGACCCTTCTTGCATTACTTTGGGGTTTTCTTTACCTTTGTTGTTCGGGTAAGTTATTCTTGTGATTATCTAGTTTTGGTTATTTTTCCTTCAATTAATTTATAAAAGGAATATGGGACATGCATACATAACTATGCAGTTGTATGACTTAAGTTTGAGTATCTAGTGCTTTGGGGTTAACTATATTTCCCTCTTTTCATATAAACTTGTAAAAGCTTGACTCTGCTATTCTGGTTTTTAAATATATTTGTTATATAATGGTCTAGGCAAATTTATTGCTTTGTGAGGGTTTTTTCTCTGCAACCTTGAAGAGTCTATGTGTATGCTTCTTTTCTCTTGCATGAATCTTATGGATATATATTATAGGTTTATGCTATTTTTTTAAACCTATAATACACACACACACACACACACACACACACACACACACACACACACACACACACACACACACACACACACACACACACACACACACACACACACACACACATATGTATATATATATGTGTGTATATATATATATATATATATATATATATATATATATATATATATATATATATATGTATGTATGTATGTATGTATGTATGTATGTATGTATGTATGTATGTATACACACACACACACACACACACACACACACACACACACACACACACACACACACACACAAGATCTTTGACCCTCCCACTCTAAAGTAAATGTTGTGCATTTTTAAATAAGTTGTGATTGCATTGTTATTAATCCTTTCAGGAAATATTACTTTAGTGTCATGTGTATACTTTGAAGGCATTATGTCACTAAGTTTTGGTTATATTAACCCTACACTTACTTTAAATGTTCTTATGCTATTGTGTTTGATTTTTGGCTTGTTTGACCTTGCTTACATTTAAATGGGTTGCCATACCTTGTTATATTATCTGCATACTTTAAGGGTTTTAATTTATGTTTTGGAGATTGGAAATTGACTTGGGTTTTTCTTTAGTTTAAAGGCAAGGTTTCTATTTTGTTAAAGGATCTATGGAATCGAATTGTTGACTATATTTTTATGATAAAACTAGTTATGTGTGTGTGTGTGTGTGTGTGTTAAACTATGTATTTCCTTATTTAATATGTATAAAATTTGATGGATGAAGCCCTGGTAGATTTTTGACCTATAGCTCGGTATTGAATTCATTTAATCATTGATTTGAGGTATGTTGTTTTTATTTAAAAACATTTAAAATTTAGTTTCAGGGATCATGATGAGGTCTTGGGACCACATGATGATCCCACGAATCCATTATATCGATTTATTAAAATTTAAATCAATTTTTAGTTTATGAAGGGTTGCTTGAAAAAATATTTATCATTTTGGGAAATAATGATGTAGGACTAGAAGTCATGATTTAAATGCATTGACTAGTCTTATGTGTTGATTGTTTTTAAATGAGTGATTTTTTTTTTTGGATTGTGGCATTGTGCTAAATATACCTTGCTTTGGGTTATAATTTGAGTACTTGTCATATTAAATGATTGTTTGAATGATATTTTTATTGAATAATATACATTTAACCAAGCTTAAATAACTAAGTTATAGGTATGATCTTACAGGCATGGAATGTCGATTGGTAGTCGGGATGTTTAAAGCTGACCATATGCCTAGAGGTTTTCCAAGTGTGGTAACATAAAATATTATGGACATGGATTTAGTTTATAAATCCATATCTATGATCTTTGAATAACTAAAGTGTATTATCCCCACTCCTAATTTGTAGCAATGTCATTTACTTGGTTATTTTTGTCTCATCTTGGGATGATATATTGTTAGTCACTTGCCTATTTACTATTGACAATTTTGACCTCATAGGTCAAATTATCACCCCTATCATTCAAAAATTTTCATGTCATGCTAGTTTGTGTTGTTGGTTAGTATTTTAGTCTTAAAATGTCTTTAAAGTGATCATTATAAGCAATGATTAGTAGGTCTTAAAGTTGTTTAGATGAGTTAAGGTTCTGTCCTTCATTTATCTTATGCTTGTCTAGTCATTTCTTGGCTTTTCTAAGTCATTTTCAGTGGAAATAAGAGTCCTAAGTGTTATATAATGTGTCAATGTCATTACATTATTAACATATGGATAATTAGGTTGATCATGTTTTGGACAAGTTTCGTGACTCGAAACTATGCAAGTCTAACCATTTTGTGTCCTCTAGAGAAGGTTTTGTAAGGTTTTGATGGTATCCAATCAAAATTAATCTCAATTGCATATTTATTCACCTTATTAGACATGTGAAGGACTCAAGAACACATTTTATAGCATTTCAATCAGAGCTCCTTAGTGAATTTGGCCTTTTTAATACAAAAATAGGCCTTTTTAAGGCATTCATTTTGGTTTTTAGATAATTTTTTGTGAGAAAAGCATCTAATAGGACTCATTGGTTCCCCATAAGGTCATATCAGTGGTTTGGAGGAAATTTAAGGTGAGAAAATGTCAAAAACCAACTTTACTCTTATGTTGACCTTCTTGGGAACCCTAGAAGGGTAATTTTCAAATGCTCGATATAGAAAGAGGAAAGAGAGTTAGGATATAAAACTTATGATTTTTTTTGTGGTTTGAGTAATCTTGAAACTAGTGGCATTTTTTCTCTCATATTTATGAACAATTTCTAAGAGTGAAAGCATGTCACTATAGCTTATGCATCTGAGAGGGGTCTATTCTTAGACCTGTTTCTCAAGCTTAAAAAATGATGGAAATAATTTTTTTAAGGGATTATTTTATGGGTCATGAGGATCATTTTAATATTGGTTCTCATCTAATAACTCCTAGTAAGAAATTTATAGCATAAAACCATGTTTCCTTCACTATCTTTTTAAATGGTCACTTGGGTCAGTTTTGAAGCAAAATATGAGTTGTTTAGCAACTATTTTCATCTTCAAAGGTTATAAATGTATTATATAATCCATGACACACCTTTTTCATCCAATTAATGGTTCATAAGTTTCCATTATGAGTGTATCCCCTTTGAGAGAGTTTAAGCTAAGTGTGTCTCTTCAAAAATATATAAATCCATTTATTGAGCTTGATTTCAATGTTCATATCAAATCACAGTGGATGAGAGATGTTTGGAACAAGAACCAAGCTTAAATATACATCATGAACCCTTTCCAATGCCTCAAACTTTTTACACCATGTTAATTTCTGCCATAGTCCATACATTTAAGAATGAGTACCTATAGGTTATAGAAGGGATAATTGGTGTAATAGTATCATGGAGTGATCAAGATAGAGTGAATCTATTTTAGGTTCAAATTTGGATGCATTTGATTCCATGGACCATGATAAGGGTCATTACCAATTTAATAACATAATCTCAAATTCACCATACACAGTTAGCTCTGCTTGTATTCACTTGTCACCATGGTCAATTCAAGTATGAAGTCCTAAGAACATTCATTAGGGTGTCATAAAAAGTCTTGAGAAGTTTCCTCTAACTAGCATGAGAAATCAAGACAATGTAATTCCATATTCTTGACTATGTTAAGCTAGTTAACTGCACCTATAGGCCTGTAATATTCATCAGCACCTATAGGTGCCTCATGGGAGCTAATCACATTTAAATGGATAAAAGGTGTTGTTAGAGTTCTTAATCATGGAGGATAATCTATTTTAAATTCATAATAAGGTCTAAAACTTGTTAAAATCCCATATACCATGCACACTACCCATATCCATTTTCATTAACTTGTGTGTTGAAATGCCCACCTATAGGTGGCTCTCTTAGAAATCCAAAGTACTACATAGTGATTTGAAATATGTTTAGAGTCCTTATATGGTATATAAAGGTTGGAGAATTTCATTAAAGACTTTGAGGAGTCATGAAATAACCAAACATACCCATGTTGGCTTGTCATAGGTTAGATAAGAAATTTAGGGACAAGTTTCCTAAAAAGGCCAAAATATAGCCCTAGTCCTTTTTGAAGATATTATGGGATAGTGTAGCAAGAGATTTAAATAAATCCTAAGTGATCCAAATTGAAACCATAATATAGGGTAAAAAATGAAAAATTAAAGTGAATATTTTGGCCAATATGATTCCAAGATAGATGGTTACAAAGTTATGCATTCTTTCATTACAATTTTGTAGGGATATCTATAGTAACAGAGTCTCTCGTGGCTTCATGAAGATGAATTAGGCATCATGGAGATATGGTACACATTAAAGTGGATTCCTTTGTATGAATTTTAACTATTAACTCAATGCTTAATTTGAAAAGTTCATGACAACCTACAGGTCCCCTTTTGGCTCAAAAGGTACACCTACAGTTTGGTTAGGACTTGTTATTATAGTCTCATAGGGTACTCAAGAAAGGATAAGAGCTTCTTAGTTATATAGGTTTATAAAATCATGGTGATAAATTAGGGTTGAGGATCAATAAATATGAACCAATTAAAACCACCATGACACCTTGAAGTCACTACCATGAACCTCCTTTGTCTGTACAGAGGGTACCCACAGTTAGTCAAGTTTCAAAAGTGGTTCTCTTGTTTGAGTATCTTGGGAGTTGAATTATTTTTGTTTGAATATGGTGAATAGATGATTAAAATGTTAAGGAAATCTATGAAAACCTACTTGAGATATCTATTTTATCTTTTCTCAGTCCAAGGACCTACAACCATAAGGGAAACAAAACACCTGCATCAGGATCAGGTACATTAAAACCATGGCATAGTAATGTTTGAAAGGAGGCATGATTGTAAATTATAATTGCATATTAAAATGGAGGTTGTCATAGTGATATAATTTAACCTCAATAGTAGGTAATAATAATCACATATATACATATATAGGTCTCAAATCTAGCTAAATAGTCACCTCAAGAAGACTAGGTTTGTCACATGTTTGAAAAGAGGCTTGTCTAAGTAAAGGGTGTATTTATAATATTTTGATGTGTTATTTTATAAATTTAAGATATTAATGATGTTATAAAGGCCCTATCTCAGGCATATGTATCCCTAAACAAACCCCTCACTCACCTACAACCATCACCATTGGGAGGATTAACAAATGAAGGAATGTCTAGTAGAGGCTATGTTTCATAAGACTATAGAGATTATATAGAGGATTAAGGTGTTATTCATGTCAATAACCATATAAAATACAAATATGAGACCATTTAATCCCTCAAGAAGGCTTGACATATACCTAGACCATAATTAGTTTGTGAGGACAAGTTAAATATGATTTTCCACTTGGTGAAGAGTTGTAGGTTACTGTTGAGACCGTGAGAGGAAAGAATGATCCACAAGAGACTTATAAAATACAACCACACTTCCCAAGAAATATAAGACATTAAAATTAATGTTAGTTTTCTATTCCCTCAGTCTTTAAGGCAAAATGTACATATATAGTCAATCACATATTGTTAACATATGTGTTAAAACCATTACAAGGTATGTAATAGAAGGTTGACAAAGAGTAAAGAGTTTTGATATGATTTAGAGCCTAATAAAAGTGTTTTCCATCATATTAAATTCTAAAATAAATATAAAGAGAGCATTGAAAGGTCTAATCTCTAAGGTATTCCACAGTTATAGTTAACTTGCAGACTAGACTAGTCAAAGTGAGAGTGCAAGGTGAAGGAGTGGTCAAGGTGTTAGAGGTACAATTATTGAGAGGGGGGTGAATAAGTGAGTCCAAATATTTCAAATTTAGTCCCAAATTTAATTCTGATATATGCAAAAACTTAATCATCTACCACAATCATTCATGAAACATACAGATCATTCATAACAATGAATCAATGAACACATGCAAGAATACATACACAAAACAAGGTCTACATGGGAAACCCTCTTGGGGAATAAAACCCACTCTCAAGCATAAAAACACATGGACTAATTTCCTATAACAATATCACAAAAAAGAGACTAATCAAGTCTTTTTGATCAGGAACCTTTGGCTAAGTCCTTCTGACCTACAACCTTGATCAAGTCCTTTAGATTAAAGGTGTTTTAGTGAAACCCTGTTTCACAAGGAAAAACTACCTTTTAGGAAGATCAAGTACTTTAGACCCTCCTTGGAAATAAAACTTCCACCTTTGAGATGATGTATTCAACACTTGATGATTGACCTCTTGATTCTCTTTCAACTACACAAACACTCTCTCTTTATCTTTGCTCACACTCAATCTGCAATAGCACTATACTATTAATATAATTAATGTCTATAGGTCATAAAAATAATCCTCAATATATTATGATATTCCAATCATCCTTAGGGGACTCTACCCCTACTTATCTCCATAAAGCACACTCAATTTTCTCTTCAATCTCTCCCAAATCACATCCAACAACTCTAAAACCCAACACATTTGGTTCCATTATATATAAAGTAATCAAGGATCAACACCATCTTGGTTGGCCATTAGGCATGTCTTAACCCTTAAGACATATATCATACAATGATAAGGCTCAATACAATCTACATTGGTTGATCATATCACCTATGGGTCACCCTTAAGTAGCTACACCTTTTAGTAAGGCACTTGTAGCTCTTATATGTCTCATGGAGACCCATTCATCCATTAGACTCTCCCTCAAGAAAAACATGAACACATGACCACTTCCAATTACATAGGCTCAATATTTATGTCCCCTAGGACATCCTCAAATGATCATAGTCAACTTAGCTTACCTCTACATATGCTTAAATAACACAAACACAGACCTTATACATAAGAACACCAATCCTGAACAAACAATCAACTTATTAATCATTATTTATACTCAAGATAGATTGATCAAACTTATAAAATCCACATAGAGCATCCTCATGGATTTTACATCACACTCTAATATATAATTCATCATGAGACATTGATACAACATCAAAACATGTTTGAATATCCTTCTTGGGTCATTTACAAAATATAGTTGAATAACACAGTCAACTTTAGAGCATCATAGTTGTGTCAAGTCAATATTTCTAGATCTTTAAGTCTATATTTCCAAATTCATCTTGAAGTCCTATACCACTTTTATTTTTACTACATGAAAAAAATTGTATTCTATCAAAAGTTATGGTCTGAAAACTAGACACTTGTATTTCCTTCACAAATTTAAATATTCAAATGCAAATGGTCATAATTAAACTTCAAAAACTTTGCTCATATCTCATGGACTCTCAAATCAAGATCAATTTTTCACCATCAATCATGCTCAATATTTAATGCATATACCACCAAAGCCAAACTTTAAAATTCTATTAATTTTATGTCATCTCATGCCATCTTAAAGTGTTGACTTAATGTATTTTGTCAATCTTTATGGATCAACAAGGACTTTATCAATCAACGCTCATCATTTGATCATCAGTACAAATACCTGCTCATCATTGGATCATTATCTAGTACTTTTGATTAGATGTTAAACATCATGCACCTATCCTCATATTGTATCATCCTAACTCCTTCAAATCAATGGGCACCATTGATCTTTCTCGAGCTTTAACATCTTCAAAAATGACCAAGTATGGGGACCCTATCAATATGCATGAATAGCCATTTTTGTACCCGAATAACTTATTTTGCACTTACTTTTAGGATCTCAAATTTGGACAAGATGATATCCTTCCATAATATAATCTAACCATGTGACCCAATGATACTAAAACTCTCATGCATGTTAGATATAACACCATTAACATGCCTTCTCATCAACTTCTGTCATAGAGCCAACAATGTCCAAATCTATTTGAGAGGCCAACTTTGATCATCCATATCTTTTATTGTACTTCAATGCATGATCTCAAAATTAGCACAAATGATCTCTATTAAAAAATTAACAAAACCATATGATCAGATTATATTGACACCATCACATGTGCAAGATATAATGACTTCAAAATGCTCACTTGGCTCTTTCTACCACACTACAAAATTGGCTAAGTATGGGAAAACATAGTCAATCTACCTGGGAGCCCAAATTTGCATATGCATAACTTTTGATACACTACATCACATGTTCTAAAATTAAGCATAAATAAATTAGGTCCATAAATTAATAAATTCATATGATAATTTTATCCTTACACCTCCATACGTGCAAATGCTAACCTCATTAACATGATTACTCAGTGCTTTTTGGCCATTTTGAAAATTTGTCTAAGTATGGAAAAACTATGAAATATGATTGAGAAGCCAATTTTGCACCCTCATATCGTTGACTATAATTTGATGCATGACTAAGATCTGGTGCATAAAAAATAGGGAGTATAGTGATCACAACCATATGATCATCTCCCCTTGAATCCTTCCCATGTGGAATTGGTGATGTCATCAAACTATGAACTCATCTTTTTTGCCACTAAACCCAAATTGTCTAGATGAAAACTATGATTAACCAGAAGAATTCTACTTGTGAACATAAGCTCTCAACTCATGAATCATATCTTATATGACCATTTGTACATGTTTAAACCTCCATAATCATTCTTAATCCTCTCAATATATGTCAATATTGAAGATCAACCAATCATACATAAAGCATACTAGAACAAGCCCCTTGCATACTTTGTCATTCACATTACACACTTTGTCATTGTCACATAGACTATCAAGGCTCTTAATCCACATAGAAGGACACCTCTATGAAACCACTAAGACATCATTATGATATCTCTCTAAAAATCTCCCCCTTTGTCATTGATGTTAACACCTATTCATATAAATATATAGCTCACCTTTTCTCTCTTCAAAGCACTCCTACAATAGGAACTTTCTCCCCAACATGAAATTTCTCCCCCTTTGACACAATGACAAAGTGGGAACAATCTGATCTTGAGGACCTCAAAATACTATAAACACAAGAAATGACCATATTAAAAAGATGATACAAACCCCACCTTACCTTGAGCCTACTTTTGCTTATCTTAACAACTTCCATTTGATGTATGCCAACACTCTTCTTCACAAGCATAAAAACTAATGAAGGTGAAACACACAAAATACTAAAATCTAATGGAATTTACCAAGAGACATCTGAGAGGGACTCCCCCTAAGGTTGTGAGCAATTGCACCTTCTGAGAATCTTTAGATCTCTACACATCATTTGAAACCACCATGCATGCTTACCAACCTTCACTCTTGAGGAACTTACATGACCATCTATAAAGCATCATACTACTAACCAAATAGAAAACATTTTCTAAACCAATTTTATAACTCACCTTGAGTACATCCATGCTTTGTTCTTTTGGAGGAATCGAAAAAAAACACTCTTCTTCTTACTAGGTCAATTTACTCCTCTTTTAGCCCTACCTACAACTTGCAGAGCCCACAAATTTTAGTAAACAAAAATTCTAGACCTAAAACTTCATATATGGAACACTCTCATATGCCCCCTTAAGTACACCAATTTTAATCACCAAGCTCATCATCTGCAACATATTTCCTTCACAAACCTACTAGCCAATTAGTCATCCATTTTGACATAAATAAGAATAACTTGAGAACCATAAACATTCAAAAGTCCATGAAGCTTCATTTGACCACCCATTTATCCATTTCAACAAAATAATAAGCCTTATACCTCAAATCATAAGGTAGGCCACTTTTATAGCAAAGCCCAAAACCCTAGAATCTCAAAACAAATAAAGTCAATAGAACACCTTCCAGTCAATATCCACCTTTGAAACTTCTTGTACATTTGGAGACACCCATCACATACTTTTGGACCAAAAATTGAGCTTATATACCTTTGGGAACCCATATAACCTATAACCCATTTTAGGCCTGCTTGCCCTTAAGCCAAAACTATGAGAACTAAGAACACTAAAAAAGTCTTTAATTTGGCTTCAACATATCATTAGACCACAAAAGCATGTGGAGCATATCAAAAAGAAGTGTATGGACCTTTATAAACATCAAACTCTTCTTGACATTACATCAAACTTATTACACCATCTAGAACCATCTATTCTGATCCTGCACAACTCCTTCACAATTATCTGTACAAATACATGAACTTGTTGCTCCCCCTTAACCAAAGAACTTCTTTGATTGGTATTATCATCTTGAGCACACAAACTTGCTTCTCCACACCTATTTTTTTAGATTCAACTACTCAGTTCTCTGATCCTAGGACGTGACCAATTACAACTTTCCCCCTAACTTCATGTTTCATCAAGAACATGATATTTTCAACAAGACTTTAAATACTATCCAATAATAGTCAATACTCAAATCGAGATACCTCATCTTCATAACACTATGAAATTCCATGGCATACATAACTAACATCTACCACAAATTGATATGCAAATAAATATTTGAAACTCACCTTTATACTAGA
The DNA here is from genome assembly GCA_037957365.1 of Torreya grandis. Classification (NCBI taxonomy): domain Eukaryota; kingdom Viridiplantae; phylum Streptophyta; class Pinopsida; order Cupressales; family Taxaceae; genus Torreya; species Torreya grandis. Next base: position 812,268 of record JARHVA010002543.1, read on the forward strand.
ACATCCAAACCATGATTAACAAGTAAACTCCTTAATATAGGACCACTAAGATTCTTCACAAACTTCTTTTCTCTAATAGATAGATATATAAAAAGAATGCATAGAACATAAATTATTTTCATATTTTCTCTCCAAACAATGTTTGATAGCCACCAAGCTTCCTCTAACTGAAAAATGTTTCTTTGAAGCCTAGATAGAGACACCCTCTACACCATAATGCTCTACCATGGTGTGAAACCAATAGTTTCCCACAACTCCTCATTTTATTTCTCCTCCTTGGTCATTTGATACTTATAGTTCTTCTTCTTCTTCTTTAGATTAACTATGACAACTAGTTCCTTTTCTATATCACTCTCTTTCTCTTCTAAGATAAAATTGATAACACATAGAGACAATTCATGACATACCTTTTTATCTGAAGAATCCACCTTGCAGTTTGAAATCTCATTACTAGATACTGACAACTGATGTTCTTTACATGAAACTTATTTAGTAATAGCAGGATGTTCACTTGGATCTATAGACACTTCAAAACTAGACTCAGCTAGTACCTTGGTCTTCTCCTTGAGCTTGGTCTCTTTATTTTCAACATGAGTAAAATGTTAGGATTAGGAGCACAATTGATTACCTTGTATAAGCAACTAAACATGGAATTTAACCAGAAGTAACAAGTAACTAGAAATCAAAAACAACATAGAATTTGAGAGACAATACAATCTTGTATTCAACTCATCCAGAAGGAAATACAATAATGAGATTACACTCTTCCAGCACCTCTTGGGTGTACCAGTAACTCTCCCTCAAGAGTTATTTCTCTCACAACCAATTACAACCACAATTCAAACACAGAGTTGTACCCTCCACCAATCAGTAACAATACTGCCAGTACCAACTACTCAAAGTACTCCAAGTAGATCTCCCTTGATCTTGCAACAACTTGCAAATCAACTGATCTTACTTACCATGTAGATCTCCCTAATCTTGTTATAGCACAGATCAACTTGGTTTTGCACACCTGCAAACCTAGATCTTATAATCGAAAGGATCTCTTCCTTGTCCTTGATTACAATATAGCCCCATGGGTCTATTATATAGATCCCATGAAAACAATAATTAGACTTCTAATTACAATAATTAGAAATGCAGACTCAAGACTAAAATTAGTCTTTTACATGTAAACAAACTGTCTGTCTAAAATAAGACCAGTTCTAGAATCGCATGCACACACAAGCTACCGACGTCAGTGCCTATCTGACTGATGTCGGCCAACCCATAACTGATGTTGGTTACTGCAAACACTGAAGATGATCGACGTCAGTTACACTGCTGACTTTGGTTTCTTTGTAACTCAACAACCTGCTACATGTTTGCATCAGTGAAGGTTTTAGCTCCACAACCTAACAATCTCCCACTTGGAGATAAATAGCTACATCTGTACTTGTACTTGTACATCATCTAATTTTGTTTCCTGGCTTGTATCCCTCTTCAAGTTCAATATTGAAGACCAACCACCACACATCTTATGGTGCTACACCTGTCATCCAAGTCCCCTGCCATATCCGAATCTACATACCCATGTAGAGAAGTGCTTGACCCTGCATTGCATGTATACCTACTGCTGGTCCCTCTCAGATACCTGAGAATCCACTGAACTGCTTTCCAATGCTTCTTTCCTAGATTGGCCAAAAACTTACTGACAACTCCCACTACTTGGGAAACATCAGGTCTAGTGCACATGTACTTAACCTCATCATGTGAATTGGGACACTTTTCTGTGAACTGTCCATCCATAGGTGTGCTAACGGGTTCTATATCCTGCATAACGAACCTTGCCACTACCTTATTCACATAATCATCCTGAGACAACATCAACCTATGATCTTCCCTGTCTCTAGGAATACTCATGCCAAAGAATTTTGTTGCTCCCAAATTCTTCATGACATACCTCTGAACTAACTTTCCCTGTAGCTTAGCAACTCCCTGCATGTGTGACCCTGCAACAAGCATACACACAACATACAATAATAGGATAATGTAGCTAATATTATCCAACCTAGTAAAGGAAACACAATAATTACATTGACATTAACTAAATCCATGCTTTGTCATAACCTGTTAAACCTCCATTATCCTATAGCCTGCTCAAGACCAGATACCCTAGCCTTTCGTCTCACGTGTCCATTATCTCTCTTCTTTAACCTGGGAATCCATTCATCTTTTAGTGCTTTCTTTTCAACTGGAAACTCTACCAAATCTCCCATTTGGTTCTCATCCAAGGAATCAACTTCCTCATTCATGCCATGCTCCCACTGTTTCCTAGATTCTACTTGCTCTGCTTCTTTAAAACTTCCTGGTTCTTGACCATCAATGAGCAAAAAGTAGTTTAAAGAAGGGGAATAACAAATTTAAGGCTTACTTACCCTTTCAATCCTCCTCATGGGTGTTTGAGACTCCTTGACAGCTTGTTGTCTGTCCAAAATCCATTTTGTGGTCGACCCTGGTCTGCACCTGACTGATGTCGATCCCACCTGATCGCCGATGCCGGTTCCCTTACCGACGTTGATGCCCACCTAGTCACCGATGTCGGTTCTCTGACTGACATCGATCACCACCTGCCCGACACCACTGAGTCTAGTTTGCACATGACCAACATCGGTACCTGCCTGTTTGACATTGGTTCCACCTGACTGATGTCGATAACTGTGTTTTCCTGTGAGTGATGACTTTTTATCCATGAGCTTACCTTGGATCATAACCTTGTCCAAACTACCCTGCTCAAAATTATTCATCCCCTTGAGCTGATCTCTATCCATCATCTCCTCCTTGAAAACCAAGGCTTTCTTGTTCTTGCCAAAAACATTAGATTTCCTTTTTGTGTAATAGACCCGATCCTTTCTTGTACATGAGTTTCAAGAAACCTCACTTTCTTCTGTTGCTTATAAAAATCTTGATCTATGCTTCCTGAATCTAAACTCTTACCTTTTGACTCAAGAACATGGATCCCCTTCTTATTCATGTGACCAAGCCTACGGAGCCACATCTTCACATCTACATCTGAAGTAGATAAACCAGAAAGAGAATCAGTAATACAAGTAGATAGATAAAGAGTACCTACTTTATTACCTCTTGATAAAACAAGTGCACCCTTGGAAACCTTTTAAGAATCTGTTGTGAGAGTTACTGTGCATCCCTCATCACCCAACTTTCCAATAGAAATCAAGTTCTGCTTCAGAACTAGGACATGCATGACCTCCTTCAACACCCATGTGTTTCCCATCTGCAATTTCAGCTGCACTTTCCCTTTGCCAACCATTTGACAAGGCTTACCATCCCCTAAATAAATCTCTCCAAAGTCTCCTTGGACATATTCATGAAAAAATTCTCTATTTGGGGTTGCATGGAAAGAGGCACTAGAATTTAAAACCCAAGATTCCACTTTATCCAAAGAACATACAAGAGCATCCTGTGCAACAATATCTGCAACATCTGCTTCTTCATTTCCTTCATGCTGATCTTTAACCAACCTACAATTTTTCTTTATGTGCCCTGCCTTTCCACAATTCCAGTAGATTCTTCTACCATACCTGGATTTGGATCTCCTGCCTATCTTTGACCTTGATTTCCCTTGCTCGATCTTCTCTCTTTGCCTTCCCCTACTTTTAACACTTAAAGCATTACCTAATGATTCACCTGTGCTTTTCCTACGAATTTCTTCATTCAAGATTACACTAACAACATCATCAACTTTCAAGATATATGAAGCAGACATAGTATTACTAACTACCATTACCAAACTATCCCAACTTTCAGGTAATGAGCATAAGATTAGGAGAGCCTTAATTTCATCATCAAAAGCAATATTGACTAAAACTAACTGATTTACTAATCCATGGAAATCACTAAGATGATTGTGTACCGATCCACCATCCAAAATTTGCAAATTAAATAATTGCTTCATAAGAAATACCTTATTCAAAGCTGAGGGTTTTCATATAAATTTGCCAAAGATTCCATTAACTCTACCATTGTCTTAGCTTGTGGTAAGTTGGAAATCACAGACGATGCTAGGCTCAACCTTATAGATCCCAGAGCCTTCAGATCAAGAACGTTCCATTCTTCATCTTTCATATTTGTGGGCTTGATTGCAACCCCACCCAACGGTAAGTACAGATCTTTCTGATACAGATAATCTTCTATCTACATCCTCCATAATTGATAATTCTTGCCATGAATTTCTCCATTCTTAGCTTACTTTCTTCTGCCATCGCTTTACTCCCACTCAATCAGAAACCCCTAAGAATGACCTGTAATCAAACACAAACTTGCTCCGAACCAGGCTCTAATGAACCTATAAGCCCGCTCTGATATCACTTTGTTAGGATTAGGAGCACAATTGATTACCTTGTATAAGCAACTAAACATGAAATTTAACCAAAAGTAACAAGTAACTAGAAATCAGAAACAACATAGAATTTGAGAGACAATACAATCTTGTATTCAACTCATCTAGAAGGAAATACAATAAAGAGATTACACTCTTCCAACACCTCTTGGGCATACCAGTAACTCTCCCTCAAGAGTTCTTTCTCTCGCAACCAATTACAACCACAACTCAAACATAGAGTTGTACCCTCCACCAGTCAGTAACAATACTACCAGTACCAAGTACTCAAAGTACTCCAAGTAGATCTCCCTTGATCTTGCAACAACCTGCAAATCAATTGATCTTACTTACCATGTAGATCTCTCTGATCTTGTTATACCGTAGATCAACCTAGTTTTGCACACTTGCAAACCTAGATCTTACAATCAGAAGGATCTCTTTCTTGTCCTTGATTACAATACAGCCCCATGTGTCTATTATATAGATCCCATGCAAACAATAATTAGACTTCTAATTACAATAATTAGAAACACAGACTCAAGACTAAAATTAGTCTTTTACATGCAAATAAACCATCCATCTAAAATAAGACCAGGTCTAGAAGTGCATGCACACATAGGCTGCCGACGTCGGTGCCTTTCTGACCGATGTCAGCTGACCCATAACTGATGTTGGTTACTGCAAACACTGAAGATGACTGACATCGATTGCACTGCTGACGTCAGTTTCTTTGTAACTCAGCAACCTCCTCCTTGTTTGCATCAGTGAAGCTTTTAGCTCCACAACCTAACACAAAATTTTGATTTTCCTTTTCTAACTAGACATTTGACACATTCTCTGATTCAAACTTGTCAAAAAAATCTATCAACAAAAACTCTTGACTTTCCTTTATTTTTTATTATTTTTATACCTTAGTAAACAATCCATCAAAACTCTTTGATACAACATTATTAGTCTTCTTAGTCTTTACTGCCTCAATTTTCCATACCATAGTTTGACCCTTCTTGTCTTCTGTAGCCATCTTACCTACTTGATCCTTGAGCTTATCCTGATTTACAACATAGCCTTCTAAAGAAACTTTCTTATCAACCTTTGGACTGGTGTGATTAACATTAATAATATTTGGTTTTCATGCTTGAGTTTTTCCTTCTCAAACCTTTTAGGAGCTCTATATCCTTTGACATACCTTGAATACCTCTTAACAGTTTTAGACATAATATAGAAATATGTCCACCTTTATGACAATTGAAACAAATAACATCATCTATACTTTTCGACATATTTGAACATCTTTGGAAAAAAGCTCATTTTATCATATCTCTATGAATGTCCATTCTCAACTAACTTCATTCTATAGTCCTTATCTCTATGACCATACTTATTATATATCTAACAATGAGCATGAAATAAACTAGCATACCTTGCAACATTAGGTTATCTAATTGACCTTCTAACATTGCTCTTCAAGTTTGAATTCTTCTTCACTTGTTCAGGATTCTCATGTTTCCTTTCCATCTTATCCAATTTCACTATAACAAGCTCATGCTAACTTTTTAATGACTTCATTTCAACCTTCAACTGATTGCACTCATCTTCTTTTTCTTTCAGATTTACATTTGTAGTCCTTAACTGATAATCAAGAATATTGATCTTCTCTTCATCACTTTTGACCTTGTTGGCCATGTCTTTCAATATATATGCCTATAATTTAATAGACTTGATCCATTCTTGATACTTATTTTCTTATTTGCTATCATCTTCTCTACTATTATGGTAGGCTTCTTTATCCAACATGATGTCCTTTTATTGTGAACACAAACTTATCTTGCCATCTACTCGCTGAACATTGCGATCATTGATAACATTATCATCTTCTTTGGCATCTTTCTTTAAATTACATATATGTTCTTCAAGTACATTGATCAAAACCTTTTATTGTTGATTTTCTTTCTTCAACTACTTAGCCATCTTTGTACCTTATGATCATCTTCAAGTTGTTAGGCTTCCTCCAAAGGACCCACTCCGATACCAATTATTAGAGGTACAATCAGTAAAGGAGGGGTGAATCAGTGAGCCTAGATATTTTAACTTTAGTTCCAACTTCAATTCTAATCTTTATAAAAACTTAATTAGCTACCACAAGAATTCATGAAACATATGAATCATTCATAATAGAGAATCAATGAACATAAGCAATATCACATACACAATATAAGGTCTACATGCGAAATCCTCTTGGGGAATAAAACCCACTCTCAAGCCTAAAACCACATGGAGTAACATCCTATAACAAGACCACAAACAAGAGACTGATCAAGTCCTTTTGATCAGGAACCTTTGGCCACGTCCTTTTGACCTACAACCTTGATTAAGTCCTTTAGATCAAAGGTCTTTTAGTGAAACCCTACTTGACAAGGAGAAACTAGCCCTAAGGAAGATCAATTAATTTATACCCTCCTTTTAAATAACACTTCCACCTTAGATCTAATGTCTTCAACACCTTATGATGGACCTCTTGATTCTCTATCAACTACACAAAGACTCTCTCTTTATCTTTGCTCACACTCAATTTGTAAGAGCACTATACTGTCAATAAAATTATGATCTATAGGTCATAGAAATAGTCCTAAATCTATTTTTATCTTAAAATAATCCTTAGGGAACTCTAACCCTTCTTCACTCCATAAAACACACACACACCTATCTCTTCAATCTCTCCCAAATCACATCCAATGACTTTAAAACCCAACACATTTGGTTCCACTATATATAGTGTAATCATGGATCAATAGAATCTTGGTTGGACATGAGGCATGTATTAACCCTTAAGACATCTATCATATGAATATAAATTTTAATACAATCTACATTGGTTTAACATAACACTTATGGGTCACCCTTAAGTAGCGACACCTTTTACAAAGACATTTGTATCTCTTATAGGTCTTATGGATACCCATTCACCCATTAGACTCTCCCTTGAGAAAAAAATGAACACAAAACCACTTAAAATTATATATTTCCACTCTTTATGTTCCATAAGACATCCTAAAATGATCATAGTTAACTTAGCTTACATCTACATATGCTTAAATAACATGATCATAGACCTTATACATAGGAACACCAATCCTGAACAAATAGTCAACTTCTTAAGTAATGTTCACACTCAAGATAGATTGATAAGACTTCCAAAATACACATAGGGAATCCTCATGGATTTTAAATCACGTTGCAAAAGATAATTCATCTTGAGACATTGATATAAAATCAAAACAATCTCGAATATCCTTCTCGGGTCACTTGTAGAACATGGTCAAACAAATAGTCAACTTTAGATCATCATAACTATGTTTGTATTCACTTTCAGATCTTCAAGTTTATATTGAAAAATTAATCTTGAAGTAAATCTACCACTTTTATTTTTACTACATGAGCAAATTTTTCATATATCAAAAGTTATGATTTAAAAACTAGACACTAGTCATTCCTTTGCAAATTCAAATATTCAAATGCAAATGGTCATAGTTAAACTTTAGAAACTTTGCTCACATCTTGTGGAATCTCAGCTTAGGATCAATTTCACACCATTGATTAATTATAATACCAAATCCAAATATTAAACTTATATTACTTTTACCTCATCTTGTGCCATCTCAAATTGATGACTTAATGCACTCTATCAATCTCTGTAGATCAACAAGGACTTTATCAATTAGTACTCACTGTTTGATCATCAGTACAAATGCCCACTTGTTATTGGATCATTATCTTGTACTTTTGATCAAATGTTAAAATTCATGCACCTATTCTCATCTCATGGCATCCTAACTCCTTAGGAACAATGTGCATCGTTGATCTTGCTCAAGCTTTAACATCTTCAAAAATGACCAAGTATGGGGACCTTGTCAATATGCATGAGTAACCATTTTTTTACTTGAATAAATTATTCTATGATTACCTATAAGATCTAAAATTTAGACCAGATGGTTTCCTTCCATAAGATAATCCAACCATATAACCCAATACTCCTAAAACTCTTACATGTGCGAGATATAATTCCATTAACTTGCCTTCTCATCAACTTATATCATAGAACCAACAATGTCCAAATATGCCTGAGAGGCCAAATTTGATCATCCATATCTTTTGTGATGATTGATCACATGATCTCAAACTTAGCTAAATGATTTTTGTTCAAAACTTAACAAACCCATATGATAAGATTATCTTGACACCTTCACACGTGCAAGATATAATGCCTTCAAAATGCTCACTTAGCTCTTTCTACCACACTACAAAATTCACTAAATATGGGAAAACAAAGTCAATCTACCTAGGAGCCTAAATTTGTATATTCATAAATTTTGATGCACTACATTTCATGATCTAAAATTAAGTGCAAATAAACCAGGTCCATAAATGAATAAACCCATATGATTATTTTATCCTCGAACCTCTATACATATAAATTCTAACCTCATCAACATGCTTACTTATCTCTTTTTGGCTATTTTACAAATTTGGATATAGAAAAACTATGAAATTTGACTAGGAAGCCAACTTTTCACCCTCATATCTTTAACCGTGCTTCGATGCATGACTTGAGATCTGGTGCATAAAAACTAGGGACCACAATGATCACAAACATATGACTAGCTCCCCTTAAGTCCTTCCCACATGGCAATGGTGATGTCATCAAATGCCAACTCATCTTTTTTTCCATTGGACCCAAAGTGTCTAGATGAAAACTATGATTAACCATAAGAATTCTACTTGTACACGCAAGCTCTCAAAGTATGAATCATATCTTATAGGACCCCTTGTACATGTTCAAACCTCCATACTCATCCATGATCCTCTCAAGCTATGTCAATACTAAAGATAAACCAATCATACATAAATCACATTAGAATAAGCACCTTTCACACTTTTCCATTCACCTTGCACACTTTGTCATTATCACATAGACTATCAAGGCTCTTCATCCACACAACATGACACCTCTATGACACCACCAGGACATCACTATGACAACTCTCCCACACAAGGTTATGAGTTATATTAGGTGGGTGAACACCTTAAAAATGATGATATGTACTTCATGAGACTCCCATAACAATTAAAAATAGAGCAAGAAAGATATTTAATTAATAATATATAGTCAACACCCAAAAAGCTTGCACACAGTCACCATTGAAAGTCTGCTTGTGAGTTTGTGATGATATGAAGTGCTAACGAGGTTATATACCTCCCAAATTTGGTACATATGGCCTTCGTGACTTAATATAACACCTCATAACTTTAAAATATAGACATCTAAATATGGCCACCAATGACCTCCAACTAGGCTTTTGATCAATTTCCACCTAAAATGCACAATTTGGCTTAAAAAACTAAAGCACATTAAAATCTTTGAATCTGATATAGTCATGTGCCAATTTTGGCTAGGGTATCCTTAAATGGGGTAGTGAAATTTATGGGCTAGCTAACTTTAATCAAATCATTCTGAGTCAAAATGTTAATTTTGCACTTGGATGCTTTGGATTGATCTTTTGTATCAAATTTCTTGTATGGGAGACGTGCCTTCGTTATTTTATGTTGACAACACCTTAAATGGGATAATAGATCCAATGCATCTGACATCACATTCTAATTCTAATTCAGTCAAATTTTAGGTCAATAACAAGAAATTTTAATCAATTTGAGTAATTTATGCACAAAGTGCTTAATCATGCTTAAGAGCTAATTAAAACAAATTAGAGCCTAATTAAGAATTCAGTGGAACTTGTTGAATAAATTTTTTTTGGAAATGAATATTGAATATTTGCATCATTAGGTGACATCATTTATTAGGAAGACATCCCTAGGCCATAAATGTATAAAATATCAAGTTTAACCCCTCCCATGCCTCATCAATGCCTCTCATGCCTCTTCAATGCCCCTCTATCCTAAATATTGATGAGCCTATTTATGAATTTTAATTACAAAATTGGATTAATATTTAGCCACACATCTTGATATTGAGATGGATGGTTTAGGTTGATTCTATCCATTTGAAAAAATCTATAAATAGGAGGCCTTGTCACATGAATTTTAAGCTTAACTTGTGCAAAGTTACTATGCCAAATTGATTCCAAAAAGCTCTCACATGCCAAAGTCTTGATGCCAAAATATTAAAAAAAATCCAAGCAAGGTGCTAAGGAGAGATGGAGGTAGTCAAGATTCCATTTATGTATACTTCATGAGCACAAACCGACCAAGCCACTACAACAAATCATTTGGGGCATCTAAAGAAGGTGAAGGATTCTTGTTTTTCTTTACTCTTTAGTTGGGTTTTTCATTTGTTTTTGTTATTAAGCTCACCATAGTAACTAAGCACGAAGGTTTTAGTTTAGTATGATTTTTATTTTATTTATCCACTAACAATACTAATCTCCCCTTCATTGTCAAATTCTTAGTTCACATAATGGCATTCCTGGTGGGACTATCTTCATGAGAGCGCAACCCACAAACTTTTTTGTATTTCATAGTTTTAATTCTTTTTTTTGTTGTTTTTGCTTTGAGTACAAATGGCCAATAAATAATTCATAACTTTTTATTTACTTAATATTTTTGTCTAAATGTTTGTATGCATATATCTAAATATGTCATTGATATGCTCTAAAAATTTCACAATTTTGTTTTAGAAGTTATAGCTATTTTAGTAACTGTTACTTTCTATTTTTTTAATTTTTATGGTAAAAATGATTAGAATAGAGTTTATAAATTTTTATATTTACTTTTTGGACTTCAAATTTTTTATATACATGCACCATGGAGTTATTGACAGCCTCTCAAAATTTTGTGGCAAACCAATCTATATTTTAAAAGTTATGTTAAAAATACTAACTGCAAGTTTTTATATTTTATGTATAGGCTTTTATGTGTTATGTGTTATATTTTATTTTTAGCCTTATAATTTTTTGTTTGCAGGTGTTCATATATTTAATATTATTTTTTTTAATATTTTTTTATATTTGTGCTAACATTATCCAACCTAACATATTTTCTTTTGGGGTGATGCTTTAAGGGTAGACATGTAACCAACAGACTTAGAATTTGTTAAAACATATTATTAAGACATCTTTGGGATGCTTTTAAAATGAATTAAGAATCTTTTTTTTGGTGATTAATAAAACATTTATGTTCTCAAGTGAATTTTTTGATAAGTTAGGCTTTCAAAGTTTCAACTTAAGACCAAGGGGTCAAAAGAACACCACTGCATCTTTCATTTGGGTTTTAAAATTGAACACATTTGTCAATTCTTGTTTTCAATAGTTGTTTAATTAAAACTTGTTTGTCAAAGAAAAAGTTTGTGCATGTATGCTCTTCCATTTATCCCCTTTAGGGAAACCTTGGAATCAAAAGCACCATCTTTATTTCAAAAATCTTAGTCTAAGGCTTAGAAAGAATGTCATCTAAAGCACTCCTAAAAAACTCATCATAGTTTAGGTGACCTTGAAAATGACCCTAAAGTCTTTCTTTTTATGTCTTTCATTTCATTGCATCTTGGCTTGTGAGAGGGACATCATTACCTCATGTGATTTATTTAGGAAATATTTTACCTAGAGTTTCATCTCCTAGCATTAACTTCACCCACTCTCGCTAGGATCAGAAGGTTTGAGTGGTTAAACAACCTTCTAGTGATGGAGTTGTACATGGGATGTATATACACTATGGACATCACACTACACTAGCACTGACTTCACCCACTCTCACTAGGATCAGAAGGTTTGAGTGGTTAAACACCCTTCTAGTGATGGAGTTGTACATGGGATGTATATACACTATGGACATCACACTACACTGAGCAAACAACATGATGTAGTTGTTACAAAAAGGAATAGACCTTTTTTTTAACAAACCAAGTACTGTAAACACCCAATTTGTGTGCTTTTTTTTTGCATCATTTGATGTTAAAATTATTGTGCAATTTATTCCTCTAGAGACATTCAAAAACTTGTATATCTTAGACAAATCCCCACTTTCCGTGAAAGTATTATTGGTGCAAGGTGCAGCTCAAGGTCCATGTCTTAGTATTGTCATTTGATATAAGTGGGGGGGGGGTGTAAAAACCCTACTATATAATGTGCATTTACTTTTGGATGAACACTTAAAAATCCTCTCAAATGATGTATATTGACAGATTCCAATAATACCAAGCAACCTTGTCAGTTCAGGATTTAAGAGAGATTAATTAGTTGTTTTATCTTAGATTAAAATTTTGTTTGGAGTCAAAACTTGGTGTAAACAAATGACACAAACCAAAACACATAGTCCTAATTTTCCTTTGAATAAAGAGGTGTTATGTTACCCATGTGAATCATCATTTTCCTTGTTCAAAGTTCATCAAAACTTGGAGTCATATCATCCACTTTGGTGTAGTTATGCTACCCAATTGAGTCTAGACCTTTGCCAAAGTTTGTTTAAGTCCTTCATTTATAATCTAAATTCAAAATTGCACCTTCATAAGCTCATAGGGTTGATGTGTTAAGTGGATTGACCATTTGCACTAAACTTAAGGGAACTTAGGTTCAATTTCTAATTTGGGTTGAAGGTTGTGTAAGACTTAGGATCATTATCACCACTTGATAGACTTAAGTCATTTTGTGCTAGACACTTGCAGTCTATGCACCACAACATTTTGAGTTAAGAAATGTAGTGTTATGTTGTCAAATTTATGAGGAATTATCTTTGCCTTAGAGAGTTTTGAAACAAGCATTTTTGTCACATCTTTTGAGTAGTCTAACATTGTTACACTACCTAAAACATTTGAGATATTGTTTCATAGTCCCTCTTGCATAGAGTTCAAATTTGTTCCCACATTTTCAAATCAATCTAAGTGTACCTTTGTGAAACTTTGTCTAGCACAGTTACATCATTTACTTTTATCTATCTTATTTATCAAAAGAACCAAATTTTATACCATTATTTGTGAAAAAACAAAGTATCTATAAAGTTCCTTTTGTTTCATACTTTATACCTATTTAATCGAGTCCATGTCCAAAAATAAAATTCTTAGTGTTTTTTAGAAGTGTTTCAAATCTGTTAGATTAAAATTTTCATCTATTTCATAGTCTAGCTTTTGATGCCTTTTTATCTAAGAGTCTGGTGCATGCCTTTTTTGAGCCTAGATTTTAACGCCACATTTTAACCAAAAGACCTAGCAAATTTTAATTTCCTTGATTAGACTAATTTGAAACACTTTAACCTTAGCATTTGGCATTTTGATTTTCAATTCATTTACTTAATATTTTTATGTAAAATGTGTAACGTTAGACACTTAACGTTAGCTTGTGTTATCATAAATATTTGCATAAACCTTTTTATCTTTTTTACAAATCTAAGCCAAGTTTGAATACCATCTTTTTAGATAGTGTCTTTTTAAAGTTTTAATACCTCCCTTTGTCACAAAGCATTAATTATGGATCCCAACATGTGCTCTTACACCTATAGCAGACTCATGTACAATATTTGGATTTGTAATGTGGTTGTGCAAGAAGAAATGGTGCAAGACCCCTATGAAGATAATATTTCTTATGAGATGGTTTCTTATCCTTTTTATAATACTTAATTAGGGGCAAAAAGATAAGATCCATTGGCTAACTATTTGGTTAATATGCCACCTTATTCAAAACAAGACCAAGAATAAACTGCACAATACCTAGCTATAATACCCATAGCTGATGAACCAGTTCCTCAAAATTCATGCTATACTAATATGATTTCCACATATGATCCATTTTTATTTGAGCATCATTTTTTGGAGAACAAAGATGAGATTTTGGTTCGAGCCATAGAGGTAGGGTCCAAGTTTCTGGCAGACTTTCCCCATGAGAATTTACCAAGTCTTGTAAGAATGCCTCACAACATAATTTATGATCAACAAGATTTTTCTAGAAATCCTTTGGCTCTAGTCCAAATAACATATCATGACCCTAATATGCCTAATAGAGAAAAAAAATCATGGAAGACCACCTTAACCAAATGCAGATGGCATATCAAAACTACCTGAATCTAGCACACAATTTTAATTAGATGACCATGGTGAGAAAACCTCTTATTGACTTAGTTACTTCAACAAGAGTTTTGATAGAGTTAACTGGTCTAGATAATCAAAGTTTAGACCCATTCATGCAAAAAACTTCAATCGACAACTTATTTCACACCCTAACAATTGAAGAAGTCTCTTTTGCTTCTGAGTGGAAAAGTGGCCAAAATATAGTGGATAATGCACAAGCAACATCCAATCCACACCAAATTAGTGTTCATACACCAATAACTATCCAACAAAATGTGCCTTTAGTTAACACTATAACTGGTTCTCAAAATCAAGGAGTAGGAGTTTCTACATCCCAACCTCAACCAACTGCTTCATCAAGAATGTAATAAATAAGATTAGGTAGTCAACCAACAACCAATATTGTGCCTCAACAACAGAATGTGATGAATCCTACTCCTCCTCAATAAGTGATGAGTAGTATTCAACAATAGCAGGCATAATCTAGTGTACCAACACAAAAAAGGCTAACTATATTTCCACCTCAATAAGGGGAAACTAATGTTTCACCTCATCAGGGAGTGGAAAACATACCTCTTTAGTTGCAGACTAGTATACCAATCCAAAACCAAATAATGACTAGCTAACAACATGTAAATATTAGTCAGTGATAGATGCTAAATCTTCAACATGCGTTCACGTCCCAACAAGGATTCATGCAACAAAGAGGCTCCCATGTTTCTCAGATACCTACTAAGCAATAATTGGTTTAAAATGTGCCACAAGTTCAAATCTAGGGTCTTGGTTCACAAGTTCCCACTCAACAACAAGGTTTGATTAGTCGAAAACATGTACCTTTTCAACCACAACATGCACAGTATAGTTAAATCTCTCCATCCCAATGAAAAAATCCTCTAGGTCAAACCTTCATAGCCAACCCAAACTAGAATATACAAGAAAATGTGCAATTTCAAGTACATCCTAATATGTGTATGCATATTTTTAGTCTATTTTTTAACTAAACTAACATACCACAAAAAATATCTCCATCATACCCTGGTTAAAGTGTCCCACTTGTGACCTCTCAACCATATACCTAGACCAATGTTCTTCGTCAAACCAATGTTCCCTCTAGTTTCCTAGCCTAAGAATTGTAACAGATGAAAGATGCAATTGCTGCCATTCAAGCTAGGAAATAAAATAAAAAGTTTAAGTTTGATGATGTGTTTTCTTATCCATTCAACATGGCGTACTTACATATACCATTTCCTCTAGAATAAGAACCACTAAAATTTGACAAATACAAAGGGAAAGGTGACCCTAAGGCCCATTTAATCGAGTTCTTTGTCGCATGTCAACTAGTGGCATATAGCGATGTATACCCTTTGTTGTTGTTTCCAAGGAGCTTATATGGAAAAGCCTTGGAGTGATTCTTAAAGTTTACAAAGAATTTAGTAAAATATTTTGATGATATTTTTGATAAGTTTATGCAGCACTTTTCTTATAATCTCAAAAATGAGATTTCATTGGTTGACTTGACACAAGCAAAATAAAAAGTTGGTGAGAGTTTTGTAAGTTATTTACAATGATGGAGAGCCCTTGCAAGCCAATTCACCCCTAGTTTACTAGATAAATAATTAGCCACTATGTTTACTAAAAATTGGCATAGTGAGACAACTTATCATTTGGAACTATAATGTGTACATACTTTCAAGGAGATCATCGATAAAGGCTTATTGATTGAGTGAGCCCTTATTAATAAAGGGATCATCAAGCTTAATTAAACTAATTAGAATCAAGGTACCAATTAGGGAAGTGGCCAAAACCAACATCCAATCCAAATGCAAGCATCACAACCAGCATAGGCTAATAACCAAGATAGACCAAAGAAATTTAACCACAATAGGAATGTTATGGGTAATGGAGTAACTAAGTCATGTCATGTCCAAATAGTTTTAACATCATTTGTACCACCTTTTTAGCTTACTCCTACCTAAAAACCTATCCAAACAACATCACAATCATAATAACCAAGACCCACACAAAAAATGTAGTAACATTTGCCATTGCAAACCCCTCTTTTGAGAAGAATTGCACCTATTCATCATGTCTTTAATGCCCTGGGAGAGCCTATTGAGTCTATATTTCACAAACTTGCCATTGCTAATCTGATTAATTAGCCTATACCAAATCATTAACTATAAGGCATTCCTTATCTTGATTGGTACCATGAAAATGAATTCTATGAATATTATCAGGTCAATGGCCATAATCTATGAAGATGTGTGCAAATCAAGCATTTGATTTAGAATATGTTAGAGAATGGGGAGATAACATTAGATAATAGTGATTCCACCTCTAATCAAAATCTTGGGATTTATCAAAACCCCTTTCCCCAATATAACACCCAGTAGAAACATAACAATCAATAACAACAATAATACTAATAGGTGCAACAACAAATCAACAGTATCCAAATCAAAGTCTGAACTAGCAGAATCAGTAGAATTAGTGGAATCAATAGTAGAACCCCCAACCTCAAAACAATGGACAAACCAAGGTTAGAATGTTAATAACTAACAAACTTACCATGTAGTTGCACATGACAAAAATAGGGTTGTAGGTCATATTATATGGGGTAGCATCAATACCATCTCCATTAATCCTATACTGAGCACTAATTAATCTAGACCATTGTTAAATAATGCTACTTAGCTAAATTACATGGATAATCCTTCTTTGAGCTGGGATCGTACATAGATGAACTAGCAAATTGGGACTTCCACTTTTGGACCTTATACTTATAACTTGCCCTTACCACGTGACCACATACAAGTGCACCAATAACCAAAACTTTTCTTATCTAGTCCCACACCATTCTCAACATTTGTTATCAATCATGGTCCAACATCTAATCTTGATTGTGTAATCACAACTTGGAGGTCAAATATTACTATCATAGGCCCACAACCATCTTCCACTTTGCCTGTTATCCAACCATTTGTTCAACCTCGAAATAAACCATTCACCATTAACCAAGACAAGAATTTTGATATTGTGGAATAATTGTAGAAGACACCAGCACAAGTCTCTGTTTTAGATTTATTATGAACGTAAAAAATCCAAAAGAATATTTTGAATGAGTTTTTAACCCAATCCACTTTTGCCAATGATATATCCCCTGATAAATTTCAAGCTTTGGTTGGACACCTAGTTCCATCCCAACAAGTCACATTCAACCAAAGTGATATGTCTTACCTTGGCCCATTCCATAGTAATCCATTATACATAGAAGTTTATATAAAGTGGCATAAAGTGAAACATGTCCTTATAGAAAATGGATCAAGCCTCAACATAGTGTCTCTAAAGCTCATCAAGCTTCTTGGGTACACAATGACAGATCTCCAACTAGAAATGATAACTATCAAAGCCTATGATAAGTAGGAGAGAGAATCACAAGGCACCATTAGCTTACCAATTATCATTGGGCCTTTGACCCATGATACACTTTACCATGTACTTGATCTAGAGTTATCATATGATATGATTATCGGTAGGCCTTGGTTACATGAGAATCATGCAGTCCCATCAAAACTGCACCATATCAAGTTCTCTCACTCAGGGATAGAAGTAAATATTCCAAGAGATTTGCACCCATATGAGCATTGTGAACATCTTAAAACTAAGTTTCAAAGCTACAATTACCAATATGGCATGAATCCAAGTTCCAAGCAAGATAAATGAAAGGCCATACTTATTAATTCTCTAGAGGATAATTACATAGATCCTAATACCTTGGATTCCCTTTCTCACATGTCACCTCCTGAATCTTCTAAGCATTTTACCATTTTAGCTAATGACCCAAGGGAGTATGTGACCCATGATACCTTTCATAGTACCAATCTTCCTCAGGATCCAAAGACCTTTGGGAGACCTAAAGTCACCCCACACATGCATTGGCAATGAAAATGTAAAGATAAACTTCATAATCCAAGACTAGTCACATTCATATCGACATCTAGCCAAGAATAAGACCCTCTCGAAGGAGATGAATCATGGTTATATAATGACAAATTGGCTAATTATTATAAGAGCACCAAGTATCCTATTCTCAATAAGATCATGGAACATCAAGATTATGAAGGAAGAGGCCTCAAACTAAATCAACAAGGAACCATTGAGCTAATTTCCATGACTAAGTATAAAAGACCTTATGGGCTTGGATTTAAACCACCTGGGGGTGACCCCACATATCTTATTTGAGTTCCACCACTAGTGTCTAGTGATGATGATGCCAACAGTGAAGTAGATTATAATCTTAGCCTTACCTTTGATGACCTAGCTAAGATTAACTTGTTTGATAATAATACCATTTGTACTCTTACCCTAGTCATTCATCATGTCCCATTTCCATTATACTATCCTCAACTGATAGATTGAGACCAACAAGAATCCATTTTGCCAATTGATGAGTTTTAGAATGATGAGGCATTTTATGAAATTTTAGGCCTTAGAGACAACATTCCGTTGGGAGATCATAAATTAGGATTATCAATTATATTGGATCCTAAAGCCTATTTTGAAGAGTGGGTGAACACCCTTAGCCAAAAAAAATAAAATAAAACATTGAGGTCCCCAAGTGAAAACCTCTTTGAGGAACTTTTTGACTAAGGAAAAAGCAAAGATAAAGGTTATTCTAGTGTGAAAACCTATTTTAGGCACCATTAGATGGGGGTGTTCATTCTTCTTCAAATTTAGACCAAGAGCCCACCAACGATGAGCTTGCCTATAGATCAGAGTTTAATTTTGAATAACATCAAGTGTTTGATCAAATTCTTCAAAAATTTCTAGCTATTTTTTTCACATGGCCAAACCTCCCATTGGGGGACTCAAATTCATCATGCCTAGGAGAAGTTGAAGAGCAAGTCCTAATAGAGGACTCTGATATAGTCCAACAATTCAAGTCTTTGCCTACTATATTTGAAAATGGTTCTACCCTTCTAGTCAAAGATATAATAGAGGTAAACATTAGGACTCCATCAGACCTAAAATGGATAAAATTATGTGCATCCCTCATTAAATGGGAATGTGAAGTATTTACATCTCTATTGAGAGAATTTATAAATGTATTTTCATGGACATATTCTGACATGCCAGATTTGGACCCCACCTTGGTTTCACATCACCTTATGGTAAATCCTAATGAAAAATTAGTTAATCAAAAGTTATGCAAGATACATCCTTGCATTACTGTATCAATAAATAAAGAGTTGGAAAAACTCTTAGAAGTAGGATGTATTTGATCGATTGACTACTTAGAATAGATATCCAATGTTGTACTTGTTAGAAAAAAACTTGAAGGAATCAAAATTTGTACTAATATTTGAGACATAAACAAAGCTTTCCCAAAGTATGACTTTATATTGCCTAATATTGACATGATCATCAACTTTATGGTGGGTTATAAAATGCTTTCACTCATGGATGGCTTTTTAGGATACAACTAGATTAGAATAACACTAAAAGACCAACATAAAACAACATTCACCACTCCATGGGGAACATTTTGTTATCAAGTAATGCCATTTGGTCTTAATAATGCTAGATCCACATATCAAAGAGCTATGACCATCATATTCTGTGATATGATGCATGATATTGTTGAAGACTATATCAATGACATACTAGGCAAAGCAAAAACTAGGGCTGACCATCCAATAATGCTATGTAGAATATTTGAAAGACTACATGAGTACAAAGTTTGAATGAATCCAAAGAAATGTGTGTTTGGAGTAACCTTAAGAAATTTACTTGAATTTATTGTGTCTCGTGGGGGCATGGAAGTTGATCCAGAAAAGGTCCAAGCTATAACAAAGATGACATTGCCAACTAATTTGAAGTAGCTCCACAGTTTACAGGGCAAGATCCAGTCAATCTGATGCTTCATATCTTAATTAGTAGACAAGTGTCATCCATTTACACATATTCTAAATAAGGGAGTTGTATTCCATTGAGATAATCATTGCCAAGCAACTTCTATTAGTTAAAATATTACCTAGCAAATCTGCCTATTTTATTACCCCCTATGCCAAGAAAACCATTTTTATTGTACCTATCAACTACAGATAGTGCCTTGGGGAAAATTTTAGCTCAGCATGATGACAAAAGAAAAGAGCATACAATGTACTACTTAATTCATACATTGGTCACGTATGAACACAACTATATGCCTATTGAAAAACCCTGTCTAGCCATGGTATTTTTAACTCAAAAATTATGACACTACATGTTGAACAATAAAACCATTGTCATTTCAAAAATAGACCTACTCAAGTATCTACTATCTAAAATATATTTAAAAGGTATAATGGCCAAGTGGATCATGCTTCTTAGTGAGTTTGACATAGATTATGTCAATCATAGGGCAATCATAGGACATGTCCTTGTAGATCAGCTTGCTAAAACACTCCTTGTAGACATAAAGCCACTCACATTCCAATTTATTGATGAATCCATAATGACCCTCATTGACACACCTCTTGAGGAGAAGTAATAAAAACTATATTTTTATGGATCATTCACAACACATGGATCAAGGGTAGGCCTCTTATTTATTACATCATAGGGGGAACTAATCCTTAAGTCATTCAGGATCAACTTTCGTTGTACCAATAACATGGATGAATATGAACCACTTGTTTCAAGGCTTCAGTAAGTGGTACAATGTAATATATCTCATTTAAAGGTTTATGGTGATTCTCAGTTGATCATCAATTAGATTACAAACATTTTTAGACCAAAAATGATAAGTTGGTTTTATATAAATCCATGGTCGACACTCTCAAGTAATAAATTACCGACATTAAATTTGAGCATATATTAAGGGATAGTAATATAACTATAGATACCATGGCTACTATTGGTTCTCTAATTTGATAAATAGACAAAGATAGAGAGTATCAATTATTCATCGAGAATTTGCTAGTGCCAGCTCATGAACCTTCAATTGTGGCAATGATTTGTGATACTGTTGGTCCTAATTCTATCTGGTATTCAGACCTTTATAAATATCTTCATGACCAAGTTATACCACCTAACCTATCTCAAAAATAAAGCAAAGCCTTTACCCATCACTCCAATCATTATACCCTGATTAGATTAACCCTTTATTGTTGTAGTTTTGATGAAACTTTACTTTGTTGTTTAACTTTAACAAAATATACACTAGCACTATGGGAAGTTCATGAAGGGATATGTGGAGCCCACTCTAGTAAGGCCTTTCTATCTAAAGAAATCTTGCGTACTAGTTATTATTAGCCCATAATGGATGTAGATGTAGCTACATATGTCAAAAAGTGTGACAAATGTCAACATCATGCTAATTTAATTCATGCCACAGCTAAGCCTCTAGAACCAATGTTAACACCATGGCCATTTTATACATGGGGCCTTGATCTCATTGGTAAGATCAATCCCACTTCATCTGACAGGCATAAACATATCCTTATCACTACCAAATATTTCACTAAGTGGGTTAAAGCTATACCCCTCACTTACATGACTAGAAAGCAAATTTCCAAGTTCATTTAACCATCTTATTTGCCATTACGGTATCCCTTCTGACATTATATCTGATAATGAAGGATCATTCAAGAATAAGGATGTCGACAAGTTATGTGTTGAATAAAATATCACACAACATTTTTATACAACATATTACCCTCAAGGTAATGCCTAGGCTGAAGGATTGAACAAAACCATTATCAATATTTTTAAAAAGATTGTCAATGATGTTGGTTGTGATTGGCACCTTCACATATTTTGTGCCCTTTGGGCATACCATACCAATTACCATACCCTCACAAGAGCCACTCCATATTCACTTATTTATAGGATATAATCCATTCTTCCCATTGAGGTCAAGTTGCCTTCATTATGTATATCTTTCAAGCATGTCCTAGATGATCACAACTATTGAGTAGCTTCCCTGTAAGAGCTATACATACTTGATGAAAAATGAGCATCTACACTCAACAATATTTAGGCATATCAAAACTAACTCAAAGGCCACTATAATCATTGTGTCAAGCATAAAACATTTAAAATTGGTGATCTTATTCTTAAAGAAAACCAAAAGAATACCATGACTAAGAAGAATAATAAAGGTAAATTTAAACCAAACTAGATAGGGCCTTTCATCATTACTGTAGATTATGGATCAAGAGCATACATGCTTACCACACCAGATGGAGATGAACTTCTCAAGTTGATGAATATTATTCACCTCAAGTGGTACTATGCTTGAGCACTATGGTGTATTGTCTATAAGGACCATTTTAGTTATGCCATTTTATCACTATTCTTCTTTGTAAAATTATCATTCTTATTATTCCTCTTATGGCTATTAATTATCCATTTTACCATTCTATTCTATCGACCAACCATATTTTGAATCATATTTACCTACCATGTTTGACCTTAGTTTCATCATTAGTTGTACCTTTTCAACACCAATGAGTCTGATTAGTTTCAACAGTTGTTTCAAGCATTCTAGATAGAGACAATATTTTAAAGCAGTATGACATAAGTTTTGGTAGTTGCATCCTTCATTTGTTGTTTTTTTTTATCACCAACCTTGCTATTAATTATAACCACCTATGTGTAGATTAGTAACATTGATCTAGTCTATTATGTCCTAGTTATAACTACTTATGGGAAAACTAGGGGCAACATTGTTTATGGAGCCTTGACATACCAACTTGACATTTCATATGTCATACTATGCCTTTTTTCCAATTGTGCCTATTTTGTTTGAATTGATTACTACACTATTCAAATTCCTTTGCTATATGTTATAACTATAGTGACTTGAGGTCCTACTTTAGGACGATGTAAGAAGTGCTCGATACTTGTTGAGGTCAGCTCAATCACCCTTTCCACCTTGATCTCACTATTTTATGAGCAACCTAAGCCATGCTCTCATCATTTTTCAAGAAATCTAAGTAAAGCTCTTGCCATTTTATGAGTTTACACCATTTAGTATCTTGTCATTCTTGATTGAGTTGAGATACTCTAAAAATTCCAAAATAAAATAAAATTTGTAAAACCATTAGAAAAAACCAAAAGTATTGACCACTTCTTTGCCTTAAGGATTCTGGGACCCTTACTAAGTTGTAATCAAAACACTTGTCACTTAATTTATCCATCCTTTTTATCCTTTTCTCCCATGTACTTGCCATTTTACAAGACCATTCTTTTTATTCTATTGCATTCATTTTGTTTGTTTTTGTCAGTTCTCATTTTCTTCCCATTTTCTAAGAGAAATACATTTGGCCTAAAGTTTTTGTTGGATATTACATCCATAGAAATATGTAGGCAACATCCACTTTCCTAGTGCATCTGGAGACAACTCGGCCATGCCATTCATTTTATTTTATTCCCCCATGTTGTTTGTTTGTTAATTTGTCACCTATTTTCTAGGGGCAATGTTTGTATGGTTTCTATTGCATTGTTTATTTGTTTGTTTCTGATTATTTTATTTATTTATCTACCTATTTATTTGCTTTCAACACTTTTGCCTTGATTTAGTCTATGTGGATTCATTAGGTTATTCCTTGCGTGCATTTATACTTGAATCCATCCATATTCATCCATCAACATTGACAACATGGTTTTTCTATCATTGGTGCATTGTTTTCTATTGAGTATTGGATTTTGGGAGTCAATCCTTATGCATATTTCAGCCAAGTCCTCATGATATTACACCATGATGCATACTAATACATGCTACTACAAAAATCAGCTTCAAAAAGTCTATTCAAAAAATGGCAGCATCAACATCTCTTTGGCACCAACATCCTGATTCAATCCCAATCATATCCCAAACAGAGTAATTAACCATGAAAGAATTTCAACCTTTGTTAGTTTGGATGAGCATTTCCCTGCTAGTAGGTTATTCCAATTCATCATTACCCTCTGTGTTAAGTTACCATCATTAATCAGTTAATCAATCATGTTTGCCATAATCGGGGTCCAATGATTATAACTACCTATGGGCAAATCATTACACACCATCCCACCTACATTTCTCAATGATTATAACCATCTTTGGGAAAATCATTATGTTATCCCAACTTTACTTTTTTTACCCATACAAGGGCATGTTGTTATCCTGTTTGTCTATCCTAACTGGGGCAGTTCCATCTTCTCAATTATTATGACTACTTTTGGACAAATCATTGTGTTATCATACCACATTGCCACTATCAGGGTACAATGCTTATAACCACCTTTGGCCAAACCATTGCACATTGTCCCACTTGTATTCTCAATGATTTTGACTACTTTTTCAATATAATTATGTTCTCTTCCCATCATTTTTTTCTTTGGTCCCCTCCTCTCCATTCTTTCTTTCAAGGGACCGCTTGCCAACCTTTCCTTATGCCAACCATTCCCTTGAGGGGGCATCGTACAGTTAGTTCATCATCATTGAAGTTGTAGGTATACAAGACATTTTCATTATTTGAGAAGATGTTAGTATGCTTATAGCTTGTAATGCCTTTCCAAATAGGGGCAAATTGTAGACACCTAAATCTAGCCACCAATGACCTCCAACCAAAATTTTAACCAATTTCCACCTAAAATGCACAATTTGGCCGAAAAAACTAAAGCACATTAAAAGCTTTGAATCTGATATAGTCAATTGTCAATTTTGGCTAGGGTATCCCTAGATGGGGTAGTGAAATTTATGGGATAACTAACTTTGATCAAATCATTTCGAGTCAAAATGCTAATTTTGCACCTCGGTGCTTTGGATTTTCTTTTTTATCAAATTTCTTGTATGGGACACGTGCTTTTATTATTTTATGTTAACAACATCCTAAATGGGATAATGGATCAAATGCATCTGACATCACATTCTAATTTTAATCCAGTCAAATTTTAGGCCAATAACAAGGCATTCTGATCAGTTTGAGTAATTTGTGCACAATGTGCTTAATCATGCTTAAGAGATAATTAAAACAAATTAGAGCCTAATTATGAATTCGATGAATCTTGTTGAATAAATTATTTTTGGAAATGAATATTGAATATCTACATCATTAGATGACATCATTTTTTGGGAAGACATCTCTAGGCCATAAATGCATAAAATATCAAGGTTAACCCCTCCCATGCCTCTTAAATGCCCCTCTATCCTAAATATTGATGAGCCTATTTATGAATTTTAATTACAAAATTGGATTAATACTTAGCCACACATATCAATCTTGAGATGGATGGTTTAGATTGATTCTATCCATTTATGAAAATCTATAAATAGGAGGCCTTGCCACATGAATTTTAAATTTTAACTTGTGCAAAGTTACTATGCCAAATTGATTCCAAAAAGCTCTCACAAGCTAAAGTTATGATGCTAAAACATTAAAGCCAAAGCCAAGAAAGGTGCCAAGGAAAGATGGAGGTAGTCAGCCTTCCATTGATGTAGAATTCATGAGCACAAACCGAGCAAGCCACTACAACAAAGCATTTGGAGAATCTAAGGAAGGTGAAAGATTCTTGTTTTTCCTTACTTTTTAGTTGTGCTTTTTATTTGTTTTTGTTATTAAGCTCACCCTAGTGACTAGGCATAAAGGTGTTAGTTTAGTGTGATTTTGATTTGATTTATCCAGAAACACAATAATAATCTCCCCTTCATCATCAAATTCCTAGTTCACACAAAATTGTAGGATAAATAAGTAATATATCCTTTGTTTTGTCTCAGAGGGAGGGCACTTTTAGGTAAACAAGAATACAGGCTATGGTGATAATTTGATTCAAAAGGTGTTGGTAGATCTTGGAAACACTTTTTTTCACTTTAAGATGTTTTATTAAGGTGAATTTTGTTTTAAATAACATGAATAGGGCTCATGAATCTTGAGAAACCACTCAGAGGTGGTGGTGAGTGTCCATTTGCGGTCGAAACCCACTAGGTCTAGTATAGACATAATGCCTAAAAGGGGTCATTTCCACTTGTAACACCAAATAAGAACCCAAAATCATTTAAAAATGTTAATTGGGAGTTATTAGGTTTGTTAAGGTTTTTTTTTTTTTTTTCTTTGTAGAGGACTTCGTGAAGAGTACATTTCTTGGCTCAGGAACTCAACAAGGTGCACAAAATGCTTAGGAGAGCTAAATAGGCCAAGTTTAGATGATCGCACTAGAATGGAGGTTTATAATGGGACCTAAAGGAGTTAGGTGATGTTAGAGAGGGTATTGAACTTGAATTTTGTGGAATTGTTTCATAGGTTGGACATCACATCTTTATGAATCATCCTTAAGGGTGAAAACTATCAAAAACCCTCCTAAAACCCTAGTTTGAACCAATTTATAGAGATTGATTTGAAAACCTCATAAAATGACATAGTTTATTCTTGAAAAATATAAAAGGTTGTAGCAAACTAATATAGGGTCATTTAAATGAAATTTTGTTGTACCTTCACTTATATAAAATAGTACAAAAATGGTACTTGTGCTTGTTTTTGAGTTAAAATGGGGGTTTTGAGGAGTGTAGAAGGGTGCCAATAAATGTGGGCAGTATCTTGAGAATTTTTTTACCTGATAAAACTTAGAAAACTAGAATAACTCACTCAAAAGTACCCGAACCACTCAATCCTTTTGGGCCAGTCAGAAAATGCCTCAAAAGGGCAAGCCTTCTAATGGCCATTTCATGGTTCTAGTACCTCCATAGTGTTCCAAACCACCAAAATTGACATGAATATTTATGGAGTCAAGGAAAAATTTAATCAAATATTTATGATTAGTTTCATACAATTGAGGGGTCTCAGGAGTAGGTTTTCCACCTTTAAGGCCTAGGAGGGATAATTAGACCTAATTTGGTTGAAAGAATGTGCTAAAAACATATCTACACTTGGATTTTGGACACCAAAATTTGTTAGGAGATGTAAGGGATAGAGGGTGACTAAGAATGTGCTCATATTCTTATTTTCATCTCCAATTTCTCCCCAAAAAAGAGATTTGTAGAAAAAAGGCTATAAGGAATTCATGGGAAATACATAGTTTTGGTGTCAAATCAAGTCTTGTTGAGTGATTGATGCATCAAGTTTCCTTCTCCCAAGGCTAGTGTGATCTTTAGAACTAATCCATGTTGGAGGTATGAAAAAATGAAGAAATTTTGGGGAAAATACTAACTTTCTCTTCTACGCGTAGTGTAAAATGAGGATTACAAGGAGTTGAGAGACTAAATCAATGAATATATCCCCTCATAAGGTCTTGTCAAGCTAATATGATACACCACTTTTAGAATTATAAGAAGTTATGAGAAATTTTTAATGAAGGGGAACAAGTTGGAAAAGGTCTCCAAGATCTAATAGTACTCTCTCTCCTTCTTATGTCCCATTTAAAGACGAAGTCAAAGAGAAGGTTGAAGAAGTCACTCAATAACTTGTGCCAAGTGTTCAAGAATCATTCATGAGATAGAGAAGGGTTCATAAAAATAATTTAATGGAATTGAAGGCCTACATCCATGGAAGAAGACTCATTCATCAAAGAAGATATGAAGGGTAAAATCTAGGGGTTGGAATAAGAATCTAGGCACTCTCCAAGTGGTCTAGGCTTGACCAAACATTATGACAAGTTTTCTAAGCCATAAAAACATATGAAAATATCTATTCCATGAAACACTATGGATAATTAATATTTAAAATGTTGAGGAATGCTACGTAGCACTAAAGGAGGAGCTTGGAGTCTTCAATCATTTCTTTTGCTATATGTATTCATTTTTACAGAATGTTGGATTCTTTACTTTTGGATTTTTCCTAAAGGCTGTCAAAATTTGTATTCACCTTTTGAGAGAAATAAGAATCTAAAATCCTTCATTTTCAAGATTTTTTAGTGAAGTGTATGTGCTGACCATTGATATATCTTAGTAACGAACTTGTTTTCCTATCTTATTAACCAATTATTATACCTTCATGAGATATTTTTGATGTTCTACAAGCCATTCTAAATGTCTAAACTAGCTTAGGTTCAAGCATTGGATGTGAGTTTAGTCCTTCCCTACATAAACTAAGTTTGTCAAGTCCTTATTGTGAAACACTTTTGTAGAAATCTTACCTGAGCATAGTGAATGTGTGTAAGTTTTCCCTTCTCATAAAAGTGTCATTGCAAGCATAAGTAGTCATTATCTTTCAATTTCATTTCAAATAGTATATTTACACCCTTTTCATAGCTAGAATTAGTAGATAGTAGGTTAAGAATAGGTATTAGTGAGATCACCAGGGGAATTAGTCCTCTCTAGAGATTTTCTCTCTTTTGAATTCACTCACACTTTGGAAATATTCCATGTTTTAATAGGAGTGAAAAATAACACACTTTATAACAAGGGCACACTCATGATTGACAACATTTACATTTTGTTGTTGTGTTAAGTTATCCAATGTCTTGGAAATCCCAACTTTCTTAGAATCCCTTCCTAGCCTTGGTTGCTAAAAATGCCATCCAACTGATGGATTGGGTGATAAGGTCCGCTGATGGTTGGGCTCATAGGGCTACTTGGGAGGGTTTGTTTGACATGGTTACATGTTGCTCACACTCCTAGATGATCTCATGGATATGTATAATGCATTTGGTAACATTTAATTAAATGTTATTCATATGCTTCTTAGCTTAGTTATATTATCATTTTCATGTAGTATGATTAGTGAGTGTAGTTATAAACTAATTCCATTACTATTATTAATTTATTTATACTTGGTAGTTATTGTATGCTAACCTTGTCTTGAAATTGGATCATGTTGAAAAAGGAGTAAAAGGCTTTATAATGTTGACATATGGTAAGAAGTTGTGGGTTCACTTATGTTTTTTTAATTTAATCACACACACACATATATATATATATATATATATATATATATATATATATATATGTCTTGAAATTGGATCATGTTGAAAAAGGAGTAAAAGGCTTTATAATGTTGACATATGGTAAGAAGTTGTGGGTTCACTTATGTGTTTTTAATTTAATCATATATATATATATATATATATATATATATATATATATATATATATATATATATATATATATATATGATTAAATTAAAAACACATAAGTGAACCCACAACTTCTTACCATATGTCAACATTATAAAGCCTTTTACTCCTTTTTCAACATGATCCAATTTCAAGACAAGGTTAGCATACAATAACTACCAAGTATAAATAAATTAATAATAGTAATGGAATTAGTTTATAACTACACTCACTAATCATACTACATGAAAATGATAATATAACTAAGCTAAGAAGCATATGAATAACATTTAATTAAATGTTACCAAATGCATTATACATATCCATGAGATCATCTAGGAGTGTGAGCAACATGTAACCATGTCAAACAAACCCTCCCAAGTAGCCCTATGATCCCAACCATAGAGGATTATCATTGTCGCTTTTACATTTCATACATTTCAATATTAACATCTATTATGTTAATGGAATATGTAACTGATCCTATGCATGATTTAGTGTAGCATTAATTTTTTTATGTATTTTTATAGAATGTTTATATAGTCTCTTGGCATGAACATTATACTATTGGTAGCTCTAAGACTTACCTATGTATGTACTTTTCTAGCCTTAAGATGTTTAAGCATACATAAGTATGTTGGTTCAGTTGGTGATGAGGTAAGAAGTTATTTTGAAAAAGGATATTCATTGATGAACTATCCAACTTATTTTCATTTTGACATACACTTATGATTTCTTTTTTTATGTTTTTTAACTATGGACATAACATGAGTATATATAAATCTTCTTCTAGTTGATTTCAGGTTGCATATGAAATATAGAAATGAGGTTCAGATAACTCATGTTGCTGTCATATGAGGGAAGCATTGATTTGAATCACCATTACATTCCTTAGTCTTATACAACTGTGTATAAAGGTACATATGTTTACTGTTAAACAATATATTGTTATTTGATTACCTTTCTTAGTTTCATTCTTATTTACCTTACTAGAATTAAATAAAATTCTGAGTTTATATTTATACTAAGGGCTGCCTAGTATTTGTATAAGTAGTGATAATTCTTGGAATGAGTTGTTCAACTTGTAGATAGATGGTTAGACTTATTGGAATGATATGATGAAAGATAGTGATCATAGTTGATTTGTATTATGAAACATAATCTATAGGCATTTTTATTCCCTTAGGCTTAATGTTATATAAATGAAATAAGGTTGAATGTGCATATAGTCTTCAATTATATTGGCTAGAAATGAATGTATGCTATCGTGTTATGGCATGTTTAATCATTTTATGTTGAAAAAGACTCTTAAATGGAATTTTGACTTGGGTTCCACTCATTTAATGCATGGATGGAAGTTCTTATTTGAGTGAGATACATGCTGATAACATGTATATTATATACCCAATTCATGTGGGAAAAATCTTGATGCTCATATACTTTCTATATTTATTCATGTTAAAAAATGTATCACTTAAATATGTATGATCATACTTTGGAATGATGTTACATGAAGTTGGCTTATCATTTAAATAAAATTCTTGTTATAGAAAGGGGTAATGAACTAGTTGCTTAATGTTCTTGATAGATTTATTAAATAATTGTATGGGTAAAAATTTGTTCTATGTTATAATGTTGCATGTGTTATGGGTCTATGGCTGGAAATTAATTGAAAAATGCATGAAGTTGAATGTTTCCCTTACTTTAAATATAACGATTGGTTGAATAGTTAATGATATAGGAATATATACTAGGTTGTAATACACTTTCCATTTACTTTAATTCTTTCCTCTTATTAATTATAAATGCATTGGCTATTTGCCAATATGATATCATTTGCATAAGATCTAATTATGAGTTGCCCATTGTTTACTATCTAATAAATATAGAGTTGATTGTAAATCATATCATTACTCATTTATTCAAATAATGGCATTCATGCTTATTAAATTGGATAACTTGCATTCTTATAAGATAACTAAGAAATGGTATAGTGACCTTAAGCCATGAGGAAGTTAATAACCTAGGTTGGTAGCACTTGATCAATTGTTTATGATACTTTGGTTGTCATTTCTTTTCATGGTTGTACTCTCTTTTAGGTTGTGATAAAATCTGTTGTATGTTTATGGAAGTGGGTATAAATCTACATGTGTTTTAATTAACTACTTGTTGGTATTTATATGATTAAAGTTTTAAATATTTTACATGATTACCAAAATAGTATTAGACCTTGTTCTCATTCTATAAATTTGTTGTAACCAAATGAAAACATAGGGTGTGTAAAGTTATCTTTTTTGGTTAGTCTAAAAGTAACCATTTAACCATCCTCGAGCAAAAACAAAACCCATTGAGGAGAGTGAGATATATAATAAGGGTTAAGGACCTATAAATAATCATATGCAGAATAATGAGTGCCACATATGGTGCTCAAGACTTATTCATATACTTGTACACTAATACACCCTGAACCCCATAATCTATCATTTAGGCAACCTGCTTTCCTATAACATCATTTTTGAGTAATTACCCATAGATAATTATCCCAAAGCATCTCCTTTGGTTCCACTTGCACGTAGATGAGTATGTTAAATGAGTATCACTTATTTTAGTAAGAGAGTATTAGGTCCAACACGTAGTCTCAAATGTACTTTGATATAAAATTCAATGTTTTTGGGGGGGGTTTTTTCAACTTTATGCTTATTAATAACATTTATGATATAGAGAAGAATAAAAAGAGAGGAGAATGCATCATCTTATAGTGGGGAGCACTATTCATGAATAGGGAACCATGTCTCCCCCATGTGCCAATTCAGGCCTTGAATGGATCTCATGATGCCCCCTAACCACTCCATGTGCACACGAAAGTGCTACACCCCACTTCACATGTGACCTTAATATAGAATAATAATACTTGTCCCCCACTTTTCCATGTGCATTCACATGACTCAAAATATTCCAAAATTTTACCCTATCTAATAGGATCCCACAAACAAACTACACCCCACAAGAACATGCCTAAATGGAATTATGAGATCCATTATCATCATGTCCTCACATGCATACACAAAAGCCAACCCATGTGAGTAAGTGGAGAAATGCATCTCATTTCTCTCTCCTCATCTTTTCCACATAAAATATGCTTCATGGGCCATACCACCCACTTTAGGCCATTCCGAATCACCACACAACCACACCACTAACCATCCACATCACTACCATGCCACATCACCATGAATAGTGACTTCACATCCTAACATAGTCCCACGTGAAGTCAATATACAGATGATTTTCCACACCTATGTATTCTATCATATAGTTGTTCATCTATGACCTACGATACCCTAACACAAACATAGTATAAGTTTTCTTGCACCATTAAAACTTCTCTACCCTAACCAAATTTTTCAACATCTACTCCTCCATAGAATATTGTAACACTTTAAGTGACTCTCACTTCTCTAAAGACCAATCCTCCAATCAAGATTCTACTATGAACCACTCACATCTCCCACTACTTGGGAATATCTAGTTTAGTACTCATTATGGCATCATGAGGCTTCCTAATCTTGATGATTCTAATACATAGGACACAACATGTTTTCTCTTCCTCTAGGATACTCTTGGGAAGATAAATCAAAATTCAAGAAGTGGGGTAATTCCTTGCTCTCTCATCCTTGTGAATATCTAGCCTTGGTTTGATCCTCCATATCACCTTCATTTCATGTGTCCCTATTAAGCCATAAAAAATGTGATCATGTTGGGGCTTGCATCTAACATGTCATCAACACATAATAGTAACATTTGCTAAACACTTGACTCTACACGAAGGTACTAAAATTATTATACTTTATGTACGATGTCTGCACCAATCCATACAATGATTTCATGTCAATTAATAACTTTCAACCTCATTCATATATCTATCTCTCCCTAAGAGAAATCACCATGTAAGAATAACACTGATCCAACTCTTTGAATAACAACAAGTGCCCATAGCACTCTTGATAGTACTAAAGAGAGTTCTCAAAGAAGTTAAAACTAGACTTATCCACAGCCTTCAAGCTATTAACATGGCACAAGTTCACTAGACCAATCACAGCTCTTAGGAAGTCATTACACTACTTGGTGCATCACTGCACCTACCATGTTTTTGAGCCCGCATCTGAAATGCATCTCACTCTACTAAATGTTACCAAAATACCAACTCATGTGCCTCTAGTGTTAATCCATATATCAATCTATGTGGCTAATGTCAAACCATATACACAACACTCTAGCACCCTGATTTATATGGTTAACACTAGTCTTCTACTTTTAGGAACACAAGTCTCAATTTTTATTCTGCATGTAACTTTTAGCTACCAATCATGCTAAACATGACATAAATGGATCAATCATAGCTCTAGGTAATTCATCACACCACTTGGTGCACCAATGCACCTATCAAGTTTTTGAGCCTAAAAATGCATCCAAAATGCATCACTACTCTACTGCATGTCCAAACACAACATTATCCTTCAGAGAATACTATGTATTGTTCATTTGCATCTTCATCTTCCTCATCCTCAACTAATTCAAAATAGGCACAACTTTAAGTTTCTCTGTACCTCCTTCCTTTACATGGATATTTCTTCTTCAGCATCTTGACTATCAACATGTGGTCAGTAGGATACCACATCATACACCCTTTCTATTTATTTCTAAGAACCATAATAAGGTCATGCTTTGTCTTCAACCTCCACCTATGGAGACGAACTTACTCCTTAAGCTATACAATTGCTTCATCTTCAACAAGAACATTGGGTAGGCTGTTGATTTATCTGGCGAAGCTTTTTTAGCTTCTTCACAAATATCCTATGGGATTCTCCTTAGAAACATGATATTCACCAAGAGATTCTCCACCTTTCTCTATAGAGAGATACTTGTTAAAACAAACTTTTCTTCTTCTTTAATCTCCAACTTGGTCTCTCATCTTATCACAGTAGATTCAACTTGCACACAACTAGACAACAACATAAAACACTCACACATGGAGTTTTTCACCATGGATCTAATACCAAATGTTAGAAATAAACTATTCAAAATCAAAGTTTTGATACCAACTGTTAGAAATCAAAGCTTCAAAACCAAATCTATGATATCAAATGTTAGGAATAAAGCTCCTATAGTGCAAGTAAATAATGCAAAAAATAAGCTACAAAAACATAGACAAAAAAAAAATGCATTACACCAGAGATTAAATGGAAACCCTACAATGTGAAAGGAAAAACCATGGATAAAATAATAGCTTCCAGACTTCTTATTAACACAACAAATCTTTTCTACAACAACCCTTCCAACCTATAGAATCTAACCTCTAAGCATGCAAGCACAAGCTTGCATGGATCCTCTAACATGATGAATTACAAAGAGAGATTCATGCTTATTAATAGTATTTAAAATATAGAGAAAAGAATAAAGAGAGAGTAGAAAATGTGCCATCCTATAGTGGGGAGCACTATTCATGAATAGAGAACCATGTATCCCCCATGTTCTAAGTCAAGTCTTGAATGACATCTCATAATGCCCCTTTTACCACTTTATGTGCAGACCAAAGTGTTATACCCACTTCACATGTGACCTCAATCTAGCATAGCGATCTTTGTCCCCCACTTTCCCATGTGCATTCACATGAGTCAAAAGATTCCAAATTTTGATCTCATCCAATAGGATACCAAAGACAAATTATGCCCCACAAGCACATGCCTAAATGGAATAATGAGATCCATTATCATCATGTCCTCATATACATCCACAAAGCCAACCCATGTGATTAAGTGGAGAAATGCACCCCATTTCTCTCTCCTCATCTTTTCCACATAAAATGTGTTCCATGGGCCATGCCAAATCACCACCCATCCACATCACTAACCATCCACATTACCAACATGCCACATCACCATGAATAGTGGCCATGAATAGTAATTATGAATAGTGATTCATGAATAGTGACTTCACATCCTAACACAATATACATATTTAATTCATAATTCAATATTGCATTTGTGTAGGTAGAGTGCAAAAAAAAATGCTTGGCTTGTGTTTAAGTTTTTTACAAGTCATCCCCATACATATATCCAAGTCTTCTATACTTGTAAAATGCTTAAAATCTTTGCATATGTCTAAGTGTTTTGTTACTAAGACATATTTTTTAAAACATTGCACATCTTGTCATATTATTTTATTTTTACATGCATTATTTCAAAAATCCAAAAGATTAATAAATAAATAAAACATAGTCTAGAAGTTTTTGTTTCAAAGATATTTAAAAAAAAAATTGAACATCTATGTTTAAAGTTACATTGAACATTTATGTTCAGATCAAACATTTGTTTAAAAAATTCAACATTAAGTATTGCAAACTAATGGTTACACTCCCCCCCATCATTTGAAATTATATATGTCCACAGCTAATCCACATATAAATTTTATTTTTATAACAATTCCTTGTGCACAACAACACTAAGCACTGCCATGTTATTTTATTTTTTACATGCACTATTTTACAAATCTATAACATCGACTTGACACTAAAGAAACACAGCGTAAAATTTGTGTTACAATTTAAAAAAATAATAATAATTGAACATATACATCTAGTGTCACATTTTTTATATTTTATTAAATACTTAGTATCAACAAGCTAATGTTATAGTATTCTATTTCCCCCCTGCCATTTGAAATTATATCTGTGCATAGCTGGTCCATGCACATCAAATAATAATTGCATAGACAAAGATTACAAGGAATTGAATGCCTTGGATGAAAGATGATGCCCAGCCTAAAATTTGTGTTACATAATTTTTTTAAAGTAAACATCTTACATCTACATCCAGAGGCACATTTTTTAAAATTTTATTAAATATTTAGTATCAACAAACTAGGGTTCTAGTCTTTTTTTTTTCACGACCATTCAAAACTATATTTGTTTATCGCTAGTCCATGCATAGCAATGAATAATTTCATAGGCAAAGATTCTAAGGACTTAAATTCCTTGGCTTAAAAATGGTGCCTAGCCTTGCAAATGAGAACAATAGATATGTACACAATCCCTAACAAAAATCCTAAATAAATCCTTAGAAAACAACATGTAAAGAAATAGAATAAACCCTAATCAAAACATTGCAATAAAAATAATTACTAGGAAAGCAAAGCTCCATCATAGTGACACTCTGAAGATGTACTTGCACTTAATACCAAAGAAGATCTATGCCTTGCATAGTTATGCCCCAGTGTCCTTACCATACCAGTGTTACCTTGAACCTTGTGAAGCATGCAATAAGATGTAAGTATTCTAACCAATTATATTACAATGAATAATATTATTTTATACCATCTATTGAATAGATTTTAGATTGAACTTGGACAAGACCTACATTTTTAACTTTCAGGTAAAACAATTCCATCTAATTGGCCACTAAAATAATAACTATTACCACATTAAACCCCTCACCCAAAAGATGATGCCAATTCTTTTAGAATAGAGCAATGGATAGGTATATAGATCTTGAATACATGCACTAAAAACAACTTATAGAAAAAATAAGGATGGACCTAATAGAAGCCATAAATAAACTATTAGAAACAACATGCACATTTTTTTGACAAAGCTAGGTCATCTTAAAAAAAACTCAATCCGTGTTTTTATTTTTTCCAAACCATTCCCAGTACATGTATTCAATTCTTTTATATCTCTCAAGTGCTTGAAATCTTTGCATATGTTTGAGCATTTTTATAACATTACTTATTAATTTATCATATTATGGTTAAAAAACTTGCACCTTGTCTTACACAAAGCAAACTGATTGTCAATTTAGTTACAAGACATATTACATGTATCCAACTACTTTTACATGTGACATTTGTGTTTTTATCTCTATCAAAATCCATGAAATGAACATAACTCTTAGCGCTTTTTATATTTAGCCATTGCCACCAAAATGTTCTTAATAAATTAACTAACTAAAACATGCCTTCCTATAGATCATACTTCATACCTTGTTTTTTTTTCTTATGCAATTGTATATGTCTAGGACTATGTAGGTTATTTGTGATGAAATTCTCTATAAAAAATAAAGACTTAACAACCTCATCATAAGCAGCTTTGCCTAATAGCTACTTCTTTCATTACATTTTGAATGTTTTCTCCTTGGGTTTTTACAATTGATATTGAAAAAATGCAAGTTAATGATCATTGACATCTTTTTTATTAAAAAATTACTTAACACTTTTAATTTCATGTCTCTTTTCATAGTTTATCATGACCACAAAGCCTTTAGCAAATCTCTATTTTGAGCCCTTATATTACCTATGATCTACAATGCCTAACATATGCTTTGGAATACCTATTATATAGTTCATTATTTATTTGCTCTTATGTATTAACGTTTGGTAAACAAATCTAATTGTATTAATTTCTAACTCATTCCTTTTCTATTCTTTCATTCAATGCATAGGAATAGTTTTTATGCCATACTAGTTATCATTCTTATTTTTAACATTGAAGATATGATCTTGAATGATTTGTTTATTGATATTTTTTGTCACTTTTTTAGTCAACATTCATGATTGGTATACAATTATTATTTCCAATGGAATTGCACATTTGACATACCAAAAAGCCCCAACTTGCATATAAATATTTACAAGCAAGTAATAAAGCTGTTTAGTAAAAGGTAGATGTCTTTAGTATACACTTTCACATTTTCTTAGTTTCATGATGCTTGTTCCTTGCATACCTTTTTTATACAAATGCCCCTATTGTTATTTACCAAAACATGATCGAAGTACAAAATTGACAAGCCTAATCCAAAGCAAGAATCTTTTCATCCCAAACAAAATATTTTGTGTTATAAGATATCTACCTAAAGTATTTTATTTATATTTTTTTGTCTTTGTTCATGCTCTCAAACAACTATAATTATTTCTAATGTCATTGTCTTGTTAGAAATATTCAATAGTAAGCACCTTTATAGGCTAGGTAATTGGATATGTCATAGCACGTTTTGATCTATGAAATGTTTATTATATATGATCCATAATTAATAGCATATGCTTTTGCAACACATGTTATACAATTCATTATTTCTTTGCTCTTATATTATATCTATTCATGAACATTTTTTATCAAGTTTCCAAATCTCCAACCTTCTCTAAACAAAACAAATTTTATTTATTTCTATCGTATTCCTTGTCTATTCTTTTTTCATTGTATTGGAATTGTTTTATTGCCATAGTAGTTTTCATTCTTCTTGTTAGCATTAAAGACATGACCTTGAGTTATTTATTTATTGATAAGTTTATGTCAGACATTTAACCAAGATTCAAGATCAGTATGACATCATCATGTTTAATGAAAATACACATTTGACATATTAAAAAGTCATAACTTGCAAAGAGATATTTTCAGGAAAGTAATAAAGCTCTTTTATCAAAGGTGCATGGGTTTAGTATATAATTTTTATTCTTTGTTTTCTTGGTTTCTAATACTTGTTTCCTAAATATATGGATTGTATAAATTTCCCCATCATTTTTCATCAAAACAAGATCAATGTATAGAATAGGCAAGTCTAAGCCAAACAAGTCACTTTTCGTCGCAAATAGGTTTTCCATTTTCAATTGATTTTTAGACTATTTTGTCTTGGCTCATCATCTCAAACATATTTAATTGTATATAATATCATTTTATTTTTATCAACCTTCAATAGTAAGAACCTTTTCCCAGTCTAGGTAATTGGATATGTATTGATATGTTTTGCTTTATGGCAAGTTCAACCATTGCTCAAACTACATTAGATCCCTCAAATCACTAAAACTCCAACCTTCAATAAAAAACATAGATTGTATCTACAATTTTTTTTTAAGAATATCAATATTGAGAATAAAACCATTTATGTTATCTAATTCACAATCTAGAAAAAAACATA
This sequence comes from Torreya grandis, assembly GCA_037957365.1. Classification (NCBI taxonomy): domain Eukaryota; kingdom Viridiplantae; phylum Streptophyta; class Pinopsida; order Cupressales; family Taxaceae; genus Torreya; species Torreya grandis. Next base: position 851,692 of record JARHVA010002543.1, read on the forward strand.
TTTGTCATTTTATATATAGCTAAGAATCAACGCATTTGATGATATAATTGCACCTCTATCAAAAAAATATTGAGTTCATGTTTTAATTTATTTTTTTATTCTATGATCTTCCACTATAAGCTTAAATAAATTTCTCTATTGTCTTTCTTGTAATGCTTTCTCACTCCTGTAGGGATTGACACTACACACACTTATTAAGAATCTTGAAGTTTATTATAATATTTTTAACGTTAAATTATGTGATACATTTAAGATAGGTACTTTAAGATTGATATGTTTTGATTTTTTAAATAGATATATTTAAGATATTTTAATAATATAAATAATAATAATAATAATAATAATAATAATAATAATAATAATAATAATAATAATAATAATAAGTTGTGAATAGTTGAAAATAATTTCTAGGTATTTATTAGTCATTAATATTAATCAGTTTAGAAAGTGGTTTACTGGCACTAAAAAATGTAACTCCACCATCATAACTTTTTATATGTATTGTATCCCTCTATAGATAATCCTTTCTATGCCAAACATCATTGTCAAAAGCATTTTTCATTAGAGGTATTATTTTTTCCTATTATGCATAATAAAAATAACTAAAAATAATACGTAGAAAAATGAACATTCATTATTTGAATAATATCTATAGTAGATGAAGGGTCATGCCCGAAACATGTAATATATTAAAATCTCATGTTATAAAAATATAAACATTTAAACATCTAAAATAAGTTAGAGTATATTTTCTTTGATATAAAACAATGGGATTAGACTAAGAGCATTCCTTGATGAATAACTAAACTCACAACAATAACTTTATGAAATGACCTAGAGTAGAGTAGAGTATATATGGTCTATACCACCATAGGCATAAGAGTCCTTATTGTCTACTCTTCCCCTGATAGCCTAGGCTTATCTCCTCCACCCAATAGTAGTAATCAACCTTGTCTAGCATTGTCAAAATAAATGTATGGATAGATAAATGCAATCAAAATCACCAGAATAAGTACACTCAAAATAAAATATATGAAAAAAAAATTTATGACATGATTAAAGAGTATATATATATATATAACAATTTTTTTTAATAAAAACTATAATAAATGAACCAAACCCTTATAATTCATATCACTAAAATAAAATGAATATAAAAGATAAAAAAAAAAAAAAAAAAATCTAACACTCACATGGTTAACACAACAGAACCTCCAAGATTTGGCTACTACTAGACCATCAAAACAATACTTTTGTTAGCACTTTTATAAAGTAAAAGGATATCAATAACCTCCACTATTCACTAATAATTCTCTATAATTGTTCCCATGAGTACATGTGTCTAAAGCTTCAATTTAATGAGGTTTTATAATAAACCAAATGTGGGCATGGAAGGAATCCAATAAAAGAGGAATCCAATAAAAGAGGGCTCCATTTTTTTCTATGTTTGTGTGTAAGTGAAGGGAGAGAAGAGAATAGTTAATAATGGGGATAAGGGAGAATTATAGGGGATTTGATTTTCACATGAGGTGTTTTTTTTGTCACTTTAGAAGCAATTTGTAATTTATTATATAGAATTAGTGCATCATCATTTTAAATTTTGAGTCGAATTTTTGTTTTGATTTTTTATCTTTTAGGGGAATCAAAACAACAACTACTCAAATTGGCACTAAAAGATTATTGTGTGAGTAGGTTTATTAAAAGTTTAAATCACCGGAATCAATTTATAGGTTTGATTTCTCATTATTATTTCACATCCCTTGATTTTGATGAGAATAATTTGGTTAAGCTTTGTGAAGAGATCTTGATCTTATTCACGGTTGACCTTACATAATATAACACATGATCAAAACAAATTTTCAAAAATGCTTTATCAAATGAATAAAATTTAAATTGAAACCAAATATAAAACTTTCCCATTGTTATACATGATAAGTATTATAGAGTAAACATACCAAATTGAAAGTGAGATGAAAAGTATACTATGAAAACAAAAGCAGTACAAGTGTTTGATATTGATTGAAAAGAAATTAGTGTTAGTAACGTGGTAATCTCAAGTGAGTACATAGCCATATAATGACTTATTATGATGAAGAAAAGCATTTTATCTTTTGTAACCTTTTTTTGATTAGTCATCATATATAATTTTATTTTAATAGATCGAAACAAGTTTTTTAATATAATTAACTTGAAAAAAATTAAACAGTAACAAAAAAATATTAGAGCTTTAATGTAAATAAAAAACATGAGCCATGTTTAAAATGCATTATGGATTTGAACACACTTCTTTAATTGAAAATAATAATAAATAATCCCAAAACATAAAATATCTAAATTTGTTTTTATATTAAACAAAGTTGTATATAAATCCATATGCATTGATTTATTATTTAATAAATAGAAAATCGCTGTCTAATGAAATGTGGAAACATATCCCAACAAAAAGTTGTTGGAAACAACACCCAATAAAGTTATAAATAATAGTGCACAATTTGAGTCAAAGAAAATAATATCTCAATGGCATCATCCAATAAAGGTGAAGGATAATAGTTTTCAAAAAAGATGTTTAAAATAGAGTAGATTTTGTAGTTAATTCATCCTTGATATTTTCAATGGTGGTTAATTCATTTTTTACCCTCAATTATTTCATGTGAATATGTATCTTTTTAATATTTTATTCATTTTGAGTGAGATATATCTTATTGGAGTTTTTTCATCTTAAGATACATCCTATATATTTTTTATAATATGTTTAAATTTGTAGGATAAAATTAAAGGTGTTTTAAGTTTAAAAATTTTAAAATAAAAATAAAAATTTTAAATAATTTTTTTACATATAACAATGCATTGTATTAAAATATTATTAATTTAAATATATGTATTAAGCAATGTTAAAATTTCAATGTATACATGTTGTATGATAAACCTTATTTTCATGTGCATGTAAGTTTCAAATAGTATTTATTTCTAGATTTGTTATTGATGGATATGTTATAAGTATATTTTATAATTTAAATGAAACTTTTATTTATTTGTAATTAATTGATATTGAAATATGTTACAATTAATATCAATAAATATTTAATTAGTTTCAATTTTTTTAATAATTAATTTTGAATTTTGAATTTAAGGTTTGATGTTTTAGATGATGAATTATTAAATAGAAAGATGAGTAAAAAATATATGAAAGTTATAAATATTAAATAATTTATTGGTAATAATATCAATTGCCATAAATGCAATACTTCAAGCAAGGAGAAGGGAAATGACGTAAAGAATAAAGCCGCACTCACCAATAAACAAGTTATATGCTTTGGCTATAAAACATAATGAAAATAATAACATGCAGTTGAAATTTTAATAAAACAACTTCGATTACACGAATTTGGTCAACTCGACTATGATTACTATACTGAATAAAATTAAAAAGATTAAAATATAATATTAAGAAGAAGAGTAGGATTTGGTCTCTTTTACCTTTATTTCTTGGGCTTTTTGTTTTCTTATTGTATTGAATTAAATTATTTTTTGAAGTCGAAGACTTGACCCAATTTGTCTTATTTATCTACTTGACTTTTTAGCAATGTTATAATTGTTGGGGAGTGTATTATTGGTCTCCTTTTTTGTTTATAAAATTTATCATATTATTAAAAAAAAATATATGTCATCCAATAATATTTATACTTAAATATGCCATTTTTTTTATAACTTAAAAAAATTTAATTTTTTTTTTAAATAATATTAAAATATTCAAATTAACTAATGTTTTTTTTATATAACAAATAAATGAATTTAAATTAAATTAAAATATTAAATATCACATAATTAATATTTAAAATATATTTCGAAACTTTCATTTTTTTATTATTTTATATTTTATTCAAATACCTATCATACTAATTTTATCCTACATTTTAAAGAAGTAATTTTAAAAAATTACATTCGCACTTGACCTTTCCAAGACCAAATGGTAAAAACAATATTAAGAAAACATAACTGCAAAAACATTGCAATTATTTATTTGGTTAAAACCACCATCTCATAGCAATTATTATCTTAATTGTGGATTAGCTACTATATTTGTTGAATTATTGTATAAATAAATTTTCTATTACCATCTATTTTGGACATTTTTATATTTTTATTTGCTTTGGATCATAACCATTTAACATGTTTTTAATGAGGAATAAATAGGTTTCAATAATTTGTATTTTAAGTCAAAATTATTTATAAAAAATTATAGATGATGTGCCATTATAAAATACTATTCAGTTAGAGCTCAATCATAATAAACATTGCTACTTAAGCTTATTTACAATTAACACTCCATTTTTTTTATAGCATTAAACTCTTCGACCTTTACATAAGGGAAATAAAATAATTCAAAATATTTATGTATCAAAAATAATTTTGTGTAATATAAATAAATAATTTATATATAATTAATCAATTATAATATATATGTGTAATATTCTTTAAAATGGGGAGAACCCAAAATTATTAGTACATGTATTAGTATATAATAAATACTTTGACATAAAAAATAATGGGACCACTTTTTTTAAATAAAATCTTTTATATAATGAAAGTTTTACTATTATATTGTATACTTAGTTTTATAATATTTTATTTTGTAATGTATAAATATTTATTCATTTATATTTTATTATATAAATTTAAATTATTATTGGTTAATATTTTATACATAAAAAATGAGATGAAATCAATAATCATGAGTTTCATAAAAATACGATTACTTCAACAAAATAAATAATTACTTATTGGTTAATATTCATACTCTCTATTTAAATAACAATATAATGATGACTAAAGATCAATCAAAAATCATTTTTTAATTTGTTATGTCATTTTCAAGTAAGAAAATTTAATTTTAAAGTTGTCATATAAAATGTAGAATTTTCACCTTTTAATCTAACTCTCTATTAAATAACAATATAATAATAACGAAAGATCAATCAAAAATCATTTTTTAATTTCTTATGTCATTTTCAAGTAAGAAAATTTAATCTTAAAATTGTCATGTAAAGTGTAGAAATAAAATTTGTTTTACTTTAAAATAAGCAACACCTTTAAAATAGAAAATGGCATCATTTAGACCAACCTATACTTCAAAAACTATTGAGTGGAAAAAGACTTGGTCAACATAAAATGAGATAACGTAGTTGGATTTCATATATATATATTTATAATAATGTGAGTGTTTTTTCTTTTAAGGGAAGAGAACATAAAATAAGATACAATGTGAATATTATTTTTTAAAGGGGAAAGATACACTGATCAATGGCTTATTGGAATTGGGTTTATAGATAATCAATTTTATTTAGATTAATGTTAAGTATTGAAGAATTATTATTTCATTAAATTTATTTGAATTTAATTTATTTTTATTTTTATTTTTTTTAAGTATTTTTTAAAATTAATATTTTAGTAATTTGTGTGTAAATATATTTTACCATTATTTATGTTAATTAAATAACAATAATGGTAATAATATATATAATATTTTAAAAAATATTTAATTATATCGAGAGACATTTTATAATAGGAAAGGGAGAAGGAGAGATTTTGATGTCATACGCGTGTAAGAAAAAATGGCCGACATCTTATTTTAAATATAATTTTTTTTAATAAAATAAAGAAAATAAAATCTACATAATATTTAAAAATATAAATAGAATATATTTATATATATATATATATATAAATAGTAAACTCAAATACAGAAAATAAAAAAAATCAAACGTAAATAAAAAGTGTAGCAACACAGAAAGAAAAAGTGTAACAACAAAGAGAACGTAACAACAGAAAGAGCGCAACAACTGAAAATCATAAAGAATTTTGAAAAGTATTTCATAATCATTAATATCATTGCTAAGCATTGTATTATATTATTTTGTTGACTAACCAACAACCATTGTATTATATGTACACTAGTTTATTGAATGTTTGGTAGATTATATTAATAATAAAAATTATAATTATAACAATAGATTAAATAATTAAAATGGATGTATTTTTTTGGTATTTAAATTTAAATTTTAGCAAATAATTTAAAATACTGAAAATTGATCATTTGTTAAATTTTATTATAAATTTTTAATTTACTAACCTTTTTTAATTTTATTAAATATACTTTTTAAAATTAATATATAAATCATTATTATAAAAATTAAAATATCTAAATTTATTTGAGTTTTTGAATTATAAAATATAAAATAATGCAAAAGAATTTCCATCATCAAACTAGTGAATGAACACAACATTATGGTGGATGTCATTGGATTTATATTATAAGTAGATAAGTTTTTTTAACACATAAGTAACACAAAGTGTTTAGGCTTTAAAAACAAAACCAAAATAAAATTATTAGGGAATTACTTGTCTATTATCTTTACAACTTTTAATGTTTTTAGGTTTAATAGTATGATTGTTTTAATGTTAAATTATGATACAATTAAGATGTGTTTTGAGAATAATATATTTTGATGTTTTAAGTAAATGTATTTAAAATATTTTTATTAAGATTAATAGTTGTGGATATATAAAATAGTTTTTATATATTTATTAGTCATTAATTTGTATGTTTTTATAATGTTTATATATTTATCAAATTTTAATTTAATTTGAGCATTATTGATGTATTTATTTACTTTTAATGATCGTTATACTTTTTCTTGACACCTTTTAGTTGTCATATTATCCCTTCCCAAGTTTGATCATATTTTCGTTTCTTTTTACAGAGCATGCAACTACACTCTAGACATCTAGAACATAATTGTATAGTCCTAGTAAGAAAAATCTGGGCTCTTTTTCCCCTCTTCCTTTGTGACCTTTATATTATATTTATTTTTAAATTTTTGACCATTTGATATCAATTTGCACATCAATAGGGCCCTAATTTGAATTTAGGTCAACTTTAAATATATAAGTACCCTAGTTGATTTAAGAAAATAGAAATCATCCAAAACTTGAAAGAATTAATTATTATTTACATAAATATATTGATCATTTACAAGAATTTTAGAGAAATCAAAAAATATTTAAAGCATTCATTGAAGCATTGAAGTTTATATTAATGACACATTATATTACACTGATTTTCCTAGCTAATAAATTACTACAATTATTAGAAAATTGCTTTTGATATTATTCACCATTGAGAGGCCTAACAAATATTAAGATAGCTCATTTTTTAATGGTATAACATATGCCCTAAAACATATGTTGTTTTCCTCAAAGTTTCAGATTAGGCTACTCACTTAGGGAAATAAGAATAATTCCATTTATAGATAATACAAGACATGGCATAAAAGTTAAATGAGGTTTTTTTTGGAAACTTGAATGAGGAAAAAAAATCATCAAAATATATTCTCAATATAATATTTTGGTTCAGAATAAAAAATGACAATTTAAGTAGAGGATGTTTTGAACATCATGCTTTGGACATCATTCTTTGGTCCATTAGAAATTTATAGGTCATCTTTTGATCACTTCCGAGCATTGTGTTTCATTATCATATTCTAACAACTATCACCATATCTAGTGATATCAAATATACATATTTAAACCTTACATGTCTCAATTTATTTCTCAAGTATGGAATTAATTCACTAGGCTCATTTTACTATTTACATATAATTTAGGTGCAATTAAATGTTAATGGATATTTTTGTTACAAATTAGCTTGCATCCATTTATCCATAGCACATTTTGTTGAACACATGTTCTTTTACACCCATTTCTAAGGCTAGATATTATTTCTTAGGGTAAATATAAATATATTTGATTTTTATAACACTTGTTTCATTGCATTATTTCAAGATCCAATAGTTTTGGCTTCATTGTGTTTCATTATGAGCCATGGTTTAATGTTTTTTTCTCAATATTTTTTAAACCCTAAGGATTTTTAGGGTCTGTATGTTCAATTTTGATTTCCTATTATGATTTAAGGATCAATTAGACATAAAGATCTAATTAGAAAGATTTTTAAGATTAATAGTGAAATGTAGCTAGGGTTTTACAAAAATAGTTATTTTTATTGTAAATGATGGGTCTTTAAATAAAAATGTTATGAATGGTTCTCAAATTGATAATTCATGTGAATTAGATCATGATTCCAAATACTACTTAATGACCAAAATAAGGATGAAAATATTTCATAATTTAGGAAACATGTCATGAAAAACCCTAATAAGATATCAATATTAATGAATTTATTGAAAGAATTTTCACATAAAACACTAATTTAAGAGGCCCTAGATAATTTTAATATTCAATAGATACCTTATAGGGTGGATGATAGATATATGAGTGTTCATAATGGTGATTATGATTCTAGCTTTAAAGTTTTTCTTTCAAAGTATTCTAATCAACTTAATGTTACAAGTCATATAATTCAATCAACCTATGTCTCCTCATGTATTCATTTCTCAAGTATATACTAATCCTACCAATATTAAAGTTTCTAATTTCTCTAATGTTTTCCCTATTTCTCCACATGTTTCTCTTATCTCTAAAAATGCTATGATCTCTCAACATGTTCTTATGGATTCTCATGTTCTTTAATATTATTACCATCTTTTGATTACTTGTCAAGGCTTTCCAATGTCTCGACATGTTTCTGAGATTCATCTTATTCAACCATCTCTTACTTATAATTTTTATCAAATTCCTTCACATATCGTAAATCAATCTAGTTTTTAAAATTCTTACATTCTAACCTATTACACTTTGACTTTTATTCCAAATCCTAAAATGACTATTATGTGTTTACACTAGTGTAGTTTTTACACAAAATAGTATAAACAAGATGAAATTAAATAAATATAATTATGTGTAACTTAAATACACAGTTCAAATCTATCTAAGAGGCTAAGTTAAAAAACAAACCCAAGTGTTGTAAATATAAGATAAAACAAAACAATGAATTGACAAAGAGGTTAAGAAATGATCACACCTTGATTATTTTATAATTATGAGTGTGTTGAATATGTATGACATGATCCTAAATTTTTGGACTTGTGCACTACTCTAAGATAGATTCATACATGTATGATCCTATTCTACACAAGCTCAATAGCTTTGGTTCATTCCCCATGTCATCATGTTCATCACTTTGTGATCTGGTGTGTCTTTGCAAGGTTTGATAATATAGGTTTTTTGGTGCTTGTGCATTGCATCTTCATAATTATGATTTTACCTTGAATTTAAGGATGTGTAAGGTATAATATGTTGTGAGGCTAAATATTCACTTTGACCTAACTTTCACACTCCAAAACAAAACAAAAGTAATGGAGTTGGGAAATTAGTGTAGTAGTGTTGTAAAGTGTTTTAATCTATTTTTGATATAACAAGTAAATGTTGTCTAAAAGGTAGAAAACTTGAAAGATATATTCAGATTGTAAACATATGACATTGAAATTGATAAGTGGTATATGCCAGAATAATCAGTATAACCAAATACAATGTACTTAGATTTTTTAGTCTTGGTTAATTATAATTGATGTTTGATAATAGAAATCATAATAAGACAAGACTTTGACAACTTAGAATTAGGAACATAGTTTTTGATTGTGTCTGGATAGTTCCACATTCCCTATATAGTAATGTAGGTCAACCATGGCTATTGACTATGAACTTGTCTTCTTTGATTGTGACAAATTTGTGATTGTTTTTCTTCTGACACCTATTTTTGTTGAGAGGGATAAGATATTTTGATCATGTGATTTTCATGTAAAAACATATGTTTTCCTTATATTTACCTTGGAAACCCTAGGGTTACTTGTGAGAGATAAAAACCTAAAAAAATAGAGGGGAAGTGTAATGGGTTGAGTTGACCCCAATCACCCATTTTTATAATTGATTATTGCCTACATATCCATATAGTCTAAGGAGGGAATCAAGCCACACATAGTTTTCGCACCTATAGTGATTGTGTAATTTTTCTCATTGACTATATATATATATATATATATATATATATATATATATATATATATATATATATATATATATATATATATATATATATATATATATATATGTAGAAATTTATATTTTATACTTGACAATGTTATCTCTTGACTTAATTTGAGACTTTTCTTAGTTACTGATATTGCATTTGAGAAGAATAGGTAAGTTTTTTTCAATGTGAAGTAGTGTAAAATATATATTATTGATAGATAGTACCAAGTTAGGAATCGAGTCCCTTTAAAATGAGGCTTTGATTTACTTATTTAGTAAAACCTTTTGATAATTTCCTTTAGCCAACCTTGAAAAATGTGCAAGAAGACCTAAATGAATATTTTAAATTTAAAAACTATCCATTAATTGGCATAGGGATAAGGCCATACTAGGTGGATAGGTTTATGGTAGAAAACCTATCTTCCTAACACGAACCTATCCTATAAAATTAAAAACAAGTATCCTAAAGTTTGAAGTAGTCTCATAGTAGTATAAGGTAGTTTAGTCATATGAATGTGGAAATTTCTATGTAATAGTGGTGGAAAGTAGATAGGTCAAGTCCATACATAGATAAATGTGTATAGGAATGGCAAATTAAAGCTGTAAGTCAAGTGGTTTAAGATATGTCAAGAATTAACATTACCAATTTTTTGTGACTAGATTTAAGTATCTACATTTGTCCTCCTTTATTCTAGTAATGAAATTTTTGGAGTAAAGGAAAAAGATTAAACTTAAGTGTGTACAACACACTTTGTATTTTGATAAGAAACTCCAATTATATAGGGCACTCATTTTAGAAAAACCTGTCATAGTATATGAATTAGTCATTTTTTCATATTTAAAATTTGAAAAATTTGATCGAAAATTGAAATTGAAAAGAGAGTAAGGAAAGAGTACACTTGTAAGCAAATGAAACTATATTTCCTTGTAACTTGTAAAATTATGATGAAACATTAAATAAATGTGCCCCCTTATTGAAGCACTTGGAGATATGCTTCCTCATGTTGAACCATTAGTGAATCGAGAGAGATAAAGTCTCAATTACTAATATCTAATCAAGCACTTGAGTTGGATAGATTCATGATCCAACTCTCATGAATAAAGATAAGTACCCAATTTATTAATATTAAAGAAAGTGGAGCCACAATGGCTTCAATACAAGTGATTTCAAGGACATTGAATGTCACTAAACTCAAAAATACATCAATATAATAGAATGTGTAACCATATAATGGGTTCGTTAGAAGTAATGCCAAATTCGTTAAGTGTCACTAGATTTTAATGTACAATACTTGTAAAAAAATGAATCACACAACTACAAACATGTCTAGATTATATTTTCATGATCAAAAGAGAATGAAGAATATTCATACCCCATTAGAAACATAGTACCAATAGATTTGAATTATAATAAAAACCATTTGCCTTAGCATTTATAAACTATATTGTAGTGTATATGCACATGAATCAGTATCATGCATTTTTAACATTGAAAGATGTATGTGTGCATGAACCAATATTGTGCCCCCTAAATAAATGCCAAATGATATATAATTCCATGTATCTATATGCTTTATTGTACTTGTATGCCAAACTTTTAATTTATGTTCCTCTAACCATTTTACATATGAAATATATGTGAAGTGAGTGCATATCCATGTCATTTGCCTCCATAATTTTAATTGATGTGAAAATATTTTTCATGTGTCTAACTTAAAAATTATTTTGAATATTTTAAACCTTCACTCTATCATAAAATGTGATTTTTCTGATCATATAAGCTTGAATCTAGCCCATCACAATGCCCCCATTTTGAGATGAGGGATGTAGTTTTCAAGTCACTTATCTCAAAAGAAGAGTCAATTGCATGATGTGATAAAGATATAATCACATCAACATGTGGAGAGTATGTCATCATAATAATTCAATCGCCATTGAATAATATATGAAACATATAAGATGTAAGGTATACAAGTGTCATGTCTAGGTAGATATAGTAATGAGGCATGTTGTAAAATAACTATATCTAAATGAGACTATCCAGTAAAATTAAATGATATGGATCATGTCACCACTAATTGAGCTTAACAATCATAAAAAACACCATTCATAATGGCACACAATGTCACACATAATGCAAATATCCACATACAATGGATATGAACATGCCACAATAAGAAAGGCCAAGGGACACACACAAAAGAAGTTAAAAATGTTGCAAACAAGGGTCATAAATATGTTGCACACATAAGGCCAATTAGACACACATATTAATAAATCAATGTTTTAACATATCATGAAAGAAAGTAACAACATCAAAGGAGCATAAAACAAGTGAAAATTAGTCTACACTATCCATATGTATCAATGTCACATGATATAAAAATAGCATATCCATATATCACAATGTATTATATGAGTAATTAACAATATACTTGTAAGATATGTAGCTCAACATAGTAGAAAGGTCATAGATAGATATAAGATGTGATAATGTAACCTGTAGAACAAGATTCTTCTAGCATAAGCATGGCCACTGGGTAGAAGGGAATCCAACATCTAAGAATCCATGTATAATTTGTATATTTTATATCACACTAATATGCCTCGTGAAATGCACCTGTGTTTGAAAAATAATATGCTATCCACCAAACATGTGATAAATAACACATGTAAATAAGTAAACTAACAAATTATGTCATGCTTAGGTCTTGATTTTTTTTATTTTTGAGAATATTTTTGACATATTTTAATTTGTTTAATTTTTTATATTTGAATGTTTTTGTGTTTGAAAAATTTGAATGTTTTTGTGTTTGTAAATAATAAAATCAATCTAAAACCCCTGGGTCAAAGAGAAATCCTAGAGCAACATTCAATCAAATCCAATAAAGGATGTTTATATTTATCTTTAGATTATGGGAATCATGAATTTAGTTGGAACCCTATAACAAATTTTGAAAAATCAATGCTCGAAAAATGTAAACATTCACTAATATATTTTACCATATTTTTAATTAACAAGTAAATGTTGTTTAATAAGTATAAAACTTGATAGATCTATTTAGATTGTAAACATATGACATTTAATCATATATATGATTGTAAAACATAATTAATTGAAATTGAAATAAAAAATTGACATATGTTAAAAGTATTAAGTATAACCAAATAAAAGATACTTAGATTTTATGGTCTGGTTGATTGTAACTAATATCTGACAATGGAAATCAGAATGAGCTAAGATTATGATAACTTAGAATAAAAAATAGTTTTTTATTATCTCTAGAAGAATTCTTCGCTCCTTAGACAACAACATAGGTTGGTCATCTCCATTGATTGTGGACTTGTTCACTTTGAATATGAAAAATCTATGATTATTTTACCTCGTACACCAATGTCTATTGAGAGGGTTTAGATATTTAGATCCTATGATTTATGCATGAAAACGTATATTTTCCTTCTCTTTGACTTGAAAAGTGTATGGGTACTTTTGAGAGTTAAAAAATTATAGAAATAGAGGATAAATGTAATGGGATGAGCTAAATCAAATCACCTCTTTTGTTGATTGATTGATGCATTATGTTAATGCAAGAGCATCATTTAAGAACACTATTTAGTCAAAATTTAGATTATATTTGATTATTTTTAGTCATAGGTGGTCTATAGTAGTTATTTTCATAGGATATAAGTGTTAGATTAGCTCCAAATTTGAATTTGGTCCCTTTTGGTGTTTCCTGCCAAAACTGACAATTTGAATTTTTTAATTTCTTACTAGTTTTCTAAGGTCTTTTCCATTTTATAGGAGGTTCAAATGTTGGATTTTTGGTTTTTTTTATGGTATTTTTTATTTTATAATTTTATTTCCTTGCTTTCCACCTTTTAAGGTCACATTATCCATGTTCTAACTTTCAATAATGCCTAAGAAGGCTAGTCACCTAGCATACATTAAAGAATATCAAGAAACAATTTTAGAGTTTTTAGGAGTTAAAAAAGGTAAAAATGGTTTGAGGAGATCATTATTAGGTATGCAAAAAGGTGAAGAGACTTGAGGAATCAATAAAAGATCCAAACTTTGAATAAAACCTTGCATGTTTGCAAAATTGTGTATTGGAGGAAAAATGGTGTAGTGAGTTTTTGTAAACTTTAATGAGATTCCTGGTATGTGATTTTCATTTTCATTTTTTAATTGTTGATAAAGAACTGGGAAAGAAAGGAAATGAAATTTCAAGACTTCAAGAGTATGTTTCCTATGTTAACAGAATTCTGTGTTGAACTGTTTGGTGTATGAACATGAATGAATTACATGATGTTTTACAGAAGTATTATGATTCTCTCTCAGACTCCTGGTATGTGAGCATTGTTATAGTGTTTATTTCCTTTATATTTTTTGAGTTTTATTTAGTAATATAAAAGTGAAAGACAACCCAAACAAGTTTTGATAAATTTTGTGTTTTAGTACAATCAAGAACACAGACAAAAAGAGGGTCTCTTTTGGATTAAAGTAAAGTACTTTGGGGGTTGGAATGTTGTGTGAGATTATTTTTTGTGAGGGGATTTTTTTTGAATTCTTAGTAATCCCTATAGAGGAAAATATCTCATCTAAACCTCAATTTTTTTGCATACAGTCTTGTACACTACCATCTTATGCATAGTCCAACAAGTAAAGGGACATTTTGAGTCTATTTTTGGTCTTGATGAATTTATTTCAATTCATATAGTATCCCCATGATTGCATAGACCATATAAAGTAGTTATAAGTGTTTTAAACAATCTATAATTTAAAATAACACACTTTTAGCCTCTTGGACTATCTTAGACTTATATACCTCTGAGTTAAGGTTTCAAATTGGAAACTTGATTATTTTACACTTACACTGACCAAAATTATCAAAATTTTGTCATATGATATGTTTTGATGTGCTTTCAATTATTTATGTGTTTATATAATGGTATAATATAAAATAGTTTAGTAACCAAGCCTGAGTCAGTGAAGAGACCTAATTATGTCTAATTGCAATAAGGACTTGTGAAGTTGATTGACTTACCTTGAGAGTTCAAATCCTAAACTTTATATGAAGCTATGTGACCTTAATGAGTATCTAAAAAGGTGTTTATTTCCTCTCTAACCTCTGTGTGGTGTACAAACCAACTTGCTTTGTGATTTGGAAGGGATACTAGAAAATATTATTGAAGAAGAAATTTGTAATTTTATTTGGTTGACTCTCTCCCTCTACATCAGATTGGCATGAGAGTAGGTTGTACACCTAAAGGAGGATTGAATTAAGGTAAAACTATTTAAGGTAAGAGTGAATTGATTTTTAGTTAGTCAGTTTGATTGATAAGTCAAAATGCCCCCTAGGAAGAATCCAAGAGGAGGTGGAAGAACATGTATTCATATGAGAGATGCAATCTTGGAGGAGTTAAAAAAATTGAGGATAATATTTGAGGAAAGGATTATAGTAGTAGAGGCCAATCAAAGGATAGGATTTATAATGGGAGATATTAGTGACAGGGGAGAATAAAAACAAGCCCCAGAGGAGGAAGAAGAAGATGAAGAGTATGAAGAGGAAGGAATTGATAGATTACTAAAGGTAGCGATGAAACATGGATCAAAGCCAAAGATAGAGCTTCCTACATATACAGGTAGATTGGATGGTGAGTCATTGATTCAATGGATTATATAACTAGATAAGTATTTTGATTATGAAAATGTACTAGAGGAGAACAATGTAAAATTTTCTTACACAATATTGAAAGGACATGTAACCCTTTGGTGTGATTATGTACAAGATGAGATGAGAAAGAAAGGCAAGAAAAATATTATATATTGGGATAGGATGATAGATAAATTGAAATCAAAATTAATACTTAGTGATTATCATATTAACCTATTCAAGAAATTTCAAAATTTAAAGCAAAAGGAGATATACTAAGGACTATACTAAAGAGTTCTATAATTTGACAATCAAATTAGGCCATGTAGAAGAGGATGTGGAGAATATTACAAGGTATCTTAATAGGTTAAGGTATAATATATAAGATGAACTCATCCTAGTAAGTCCATTAACACTTTAAGAGTGTTATCAATATGATTTGAAGGCAGAAGACAACTCAAATAGAAGGCAAACATAATATTCAAGGGGAAGAAATAAGCCTTTATAGGTAGAAGAGAGCATGCATATAGAAGTCAGTTGTAAGTATATGAGGAGGGAGAAAGTAGCTCACAAAGACAAAAGTATGCATCCAATCCAAGAGGTGGGTTCAGAGGAAGGAGACCATAATTTAGAGGAAGATATACACCAAGTAGAAGAGGCTTCAATGGTTTGACTAGCAAGTGTTTTAGATGTAATAAATTTTCTAGTCATAAGTTTTCGGAGTGTCCATAGGAATCTCAAGCTAGTGGTTTTAAAACTAAAAGTAGAAATCAAGTGGTACAAGTAGAGGAGGAGAGTGTGGGATCTCAATATCACATAGAGGATATAGAAGTTGGTGAGTCTTTACTGATGATGAGAGTCCTAATCAAACCACCTAAGGAGAAGGAACTTGCCCAAAGAAAGACCTTATTTAAGATAACATGCAAATCTCAAGGTAAGTGCCATAAAATGGTGATTAATTTAGGTAGTGCAGATAATCTAGTGTCAGTATAAATGGTAGAAAAGATTGGTTTGAAAAGGTTTCTAGATCCAACTCCATATAAGGTTTCATGGCTTTAGAAAGGGTAACAAGTTTGTTAGGGTGTGGAGCTAAAAGCTTCACCAAGGAACACACTTTAGCAGGTTCGGGTCTACACAGACACCGGCGTCGGTCAGGAGCGACCGACGTCGGTTAGGTGCAGTTGTAGAGGTGCTGATGTCGGCAGTGGGTCGGCCGGTGACGGTCATAGGCAAGCAGCAGGAACCGACGTCGGTTACCTGTGCGTCTAGGAAGCTATTTCTGTGGACAGAAGCGAGTGTTTGCATGATGAGTTTGAGTTGTAGTCTCAAGCTCGCGTCTCTATTATTAGCAATATTATTTTTAGAGCCCTTGTTCAAGAGGCTTAACTATTTGTTGTAAGTGCATGCTCAAGTTTCCTAATTCTATATGTAGGAAAGATCTTCTTAGCTTAGTATGTTGAATTGTATGAGTAGAACATTGTGAATGTTTCAAGGACAGTACAGAGTTGTATCAATCCAAGTTGTTGGAATTGATTGTACTTGAGAGAGAGAGCTCTTGAGGAATAGAGATCTAGTGAGAGATCTTGTGCATCTGAGAGAGGTGTGGAAGAAAGAAGTTTCTTCAATTGTATTCCTTTTGTAAAGAGTTTTAATACAAGTTTTCAGGGTGGTTTCTTGTATCTCTTGTTCTGTGCTATTTATCATTCTAGTTACTTATCTATCTGATTTATTTCCGCGTTTATTGCTTTCACAAGTGTAATCATTGTTGGTTGATCCCCAACAAGTGGTATCAGAGCTTAGGTTCACTAACAGGTGGTTTAGATCTGTGTAGTGTGTTTGGATTACAGGTTGCTCACAGGGGTTTTTGTAGGGATTTCTGTTTGAGTGGGAGAAGCAATGGCAGAAGAAAGTAAATTGAGAATGGAGAAGTTTAATGGCAATAACTATCAACATTGGAGAATGCAGATAGAGGGCTATCTGTATCAGAAAGATCTTTACTTATCGTTAGGTGGGATTGCAAAGAAGCCCAAGGATATGGAGGATGAAGAATGGGAAGTTCTTGACAGAAAGGCTCTAGGGTCTATAAGACTGAGTCTAGCATCCACTGTGGTATCTAATTTATCACAGGCAAAAACAACGGTAGAGTTAATGACTATGTTAGCAAATTTGTATGAAAAACCCTCCGCTTCTAATAAGGTATATCTTATGAAGCAGTTATTTAATTTGCATATGCAAGAAGGTGGATCTGTATCTAATCACCTGAATGATTTCCATGGAATTGTTAATCAATTAAGTTCAGTCAATATTGTATTTGATGATGAAATAAAAGCTCTTTTAATATTATGTTCTTTTCCTGAAAGCTGGCATGGCTTGGTAATGGCAGTTTCTACTACTACATCTGCTTCGAATATTTTAAAAGTAGAGGATGTTGTTAGTGTTATCTTGAATGAGGAAATTTGCAGGAAAAGCACAGAGGAAACATCAGGGAACGCTTTAAATCTTGAGAGCAGGGGAAGGCAAAAAGAGAGGAGCAAGAGGAGATCAAGATCTAAGTCTAAGGGAAGAGGCAGATCCAAATCCAGAAATGGCAGAAGGCCACAATGCTGGAATTGTGGAAAGATGGGGCACATAAGCAGAGATTGCTGGTCAAAGCCTAAGGAGGACAATCCGCACGAAGGAAAGGAAGAGGCAAAGGTTGCAGGTATTGCACAAGATGCTCTAATTTTCTCTTTGCATAATAATATAGAATTTTGGGTATTAGATTCTGGTGCATCTTTCCATGCTACCCCTAACAGAGAATATTTCAGTGACTATATCCATGGAGATTTTGGAATAGTGTACTTAGGGGATGATGAGCCTTATAAGATTACTGGCAAAGGTAAAGTGCAGCTGAAGATGCAGAATGGCAACACTTGGGAGTTGAGAGATGTGATGCATGTTCCTAGCTTGAAGAGAAATTTGATTTCTGCAAGAAAGTTAGGGGATGAGGTTGTACAGTAACTCTCATAGCAGAATCTTGGAAGGTGACCAAGGGTGCACTTGTTATGGCCAGAGGTAAGAGAGAAGGTACTCTCTATTTGTGTAATTGTGTTACTAACAAATCTCCTTCTGTATTATCTACTTCAGATGTGGATGCTAAATTGTGGCACTCAAGGCTTGGCCACATAAGTGAGAAAGGGATGTCAATTCTTAAGTCTAAAGGTATGCTTTCAGATTTGAAAAGTATGGATCTAGAATTTTGTGAGCACTGTGTATTTGGAAAATAGAAAAAGGTTAGTTTTCTGAAGACTGGGTCTACTAAGAAAAGGCATAAGTTGAAACTTGTTCACACAGACGTGTGGGGACCGGCTCAGGTAGCCTCTATTGGAGGATCACAGTACTATGTTACGTTCATAGATGATGCTACAAGAAAGGTATGGATCTACTGTATTAAAAAGAAATTTGATGTTTTTGAGACTTTTAAGATTTGGAAAGCTATGGTTGAGAATGAAACAAGCAGAAGATTAAAGTGCTTGAGATCTGATAATGGCAGTGAGTTCTGCAGTCTTAAGTTTAACTGGTATTGTTATACACATGGAATCCGAAGGCAAAGGACAGTTCCAAGGACACCTTAGCAGAATGGAATTGCTGAAAGGATGAACATAACAATCATGGAGCATGCAAGATGTATGAGATTGCATGCTGGGTTGCCCTTAGAGTTTTGGGCAGAAGTTGTTGACACCGCAGTGTACCTGATTAACAGAGGACCCTCTACAGCTCTAGATGGTGGAATTCTAGAAGAGGCATGGATAGGTAAAAAGGTAGATCTCTCATATCTCAAAGTTTTTGGTTGTGAAGCCTTTGTGCACATAGATAAGGAAAATAGAAAGAAGCTTGATGCTAAGTCTATGAGGTGCACTTTTATTGGCTATGGCTCAGATGATTTTGGTTTCAGATTTTGGAATCTAGGAACTAACAAGGTAATTAGGAGCCATGATGTTGTTTTCAATGAAAAAGTGATGTATAGTGATCAGATGAGGAAGCTGAATCAATCTGGGCAGAGCAATGGTGAATTGGACGAGGTGATGGTCCAAAATGAGCTCGCGAGAAAAAGAAATAATCACTTACAGGAAAACACAGAGACTGACGTCGGCAGGGTAAGAACCGACATCGGTAGTACAGAAACTGATGTCGGTCATACAGAGACCGACGTCGGCAGGACAGGCACCAGCGTCGGTCAAGAAGAACCGACGTCGGCCAGTAACAGGTCTACAGGTGGCCGAGGTCGGTCACTATCAGAGAATTTGGGTGGACAGCGTGTTGAGAATGAGTCCCAGACACCCATCAGGAGGTCAGAAAGGGTAAGTAAGCCTCCAATTAGATATTCTCCTTCTTTATACTATTTATTGCTAACTGATGGTGGAGAACCAAAGAGTTTTGAAGAAGCATTACAGGTGGAGTCCAAGAGTCAGTGGGAGCGTGGCATGGTTGAGGAGATGGAGTCCTTGAGAGAAAACCAAACATGGGATTTGGTTGAGTTGCCAGCTGGTAAGAGAACACTGAAGAACAGATGGACCTACAGGTTGAAGGAAGGTGAGAATGGATAGATAAGATATAAGGCTAGATTGGTAGTGAAAGGATTTGCACAAAAGCCAGGTATTGATTTTGGTGAGATTTTTTCTCCTATTGTTAAGATGACTTCTATACGGGTTGTATTGTCTTTGGTTGCTTTTGAGGATTTGCATCTTGAGCAGCTAGATGTTAAGACAACATTTCTTCATGGAGATTTGGATGAGGAAATATACATGGAACAACCGGAAGGATTTGAGGTCAAGGGTAAGGAGAAGTTGGTGTGCAGATTGAATAAAAGCTTGTATGGCCTCAAGCAAGCTCCCAGGCAATGGTATTTGAAATTTGACAGGTTTATGACTGAGCATGGCTACAATAGATGTCAATCTGACCATTGTGTATATTTTAAGAGATTTGATAATGATAGATATATTATTCTATTGTTGTATGTAGATGATATGCTGGTTGCAGGATCACACATGCAGGATATCTTTGAGCTTAAGGTGAAATTAGCTCAAATGTTTGCTATGAAGGATTTGGGAGCAGCTAAGAAAATCCTTGGCATGAGCATTAAGAGAGACAGGAAAAATCATAGGTTGATATTGTCTCAAGAGGATTACGTGGACAAGGTGTTGAAACGGTTCAATATGCAGGATGCTAAACCGGTAAGCACACCTTTGGCTGGACATTTTAAGTTGAGTAAAGAACAATGTCCTAATTCACATGATGAGGTAGAGTACATGAGTAAGGTTCCATATTCTTCCACGGTAGGGAGTTTGATGTATGCAATGGTGTGTACTAGACTGGATATTGCCCAAGCAGTGGGAGTAGTAAGTAAGTATATGGCCAATCCAGGTAAGGAACATTGGAAAGCAGTTCAGTGGATCCTTAGATATCTGAGAGGAACCAACAGTAGGCACTTGTGCTATGGAGGTTCAGATACTTCTCTACATGGTTATGTAGATTCAGATATGGCAGGTGATTTGGATGGCAGAAGGAGCACCACAGGTTATGTTTTTATTGTAGGTGGAACGGTGGTTAGCTGGATATCTAAGTTGCAGAAGGTTGTTGCCTTGTCAACTACAGAAGCAAGCAAAGAGATGATATGGATGACACGGTTCATGGAAGAGCTTGGAAGGGAGCATGGGAGTTGCAGATTGTATAGTGACAGTCAGAGTGCAATCCATTTGGCTAAGAACTCAGCCTTTCACTCAAGAACCAAGCACATACAGCTAAGGTACCACTTCATACGGTAGGTATTGGAAGATGGTGAGTTGAAGCTGGAGAAGATCCATACAGATAGGAATCCTGCTGATATGTTAACCAAGCCGGTTACAAAGGAGAAGTTGAATCTTCATTCAACTTATGTTGGTCTTCATGATTGAGTTGAAGATGGAGGAGCTAGAAGATTTTGCTGTACAGGTACTGGTGCAGCTGTTTATCTCCAAGTGGGAGATTTTTAGGGTGTGGAGCTAAAAGCTTCACCAAGGAGCACACTTTAGCAGGTTCGGGTCTACACAGACACCGGCGTCGGTCAGGAGCGACCGACATCAGTCAGGTGCAGTTGCAGAGGCACCGACGTCGGCAGTGGGTCAGCCGGTGATGATCACAGGCAAGCAGCAGGAATCGACGTCTGTTACCTGTGCGTCCAGGAAGCTATTTCTGAGGACAGAAGCGAGTGTTTGCATGATGAGTTTGAGTTGTAGTCTCAAGCTCGCATCTCTATTATTAGCAATATTATTTTTAGAGCCCTTGTTCAAGAGGCTTAACTATTTGTTGTAAGTGCATGCTCAAGTTTCCTAATTCTATATGTAGGAAAGTTCTTCTTAGTTTAGTATGTTGAATTGTATGAGTAGAACATTGTGAATGTTTGAAGGATAGTACAGAGTTGTATCAATCCAGGTTGTTGGAATTGATTTTACTTGAGAGAGAGAGCTCTTGAGGAATAGAGATCTAGTGAGAGATCTTGTGCATCTGAGAGAGGTGTGGAAGAAAGAAGTTTCTTCAATTGTATTCCTTTTGTAAAGAGTTTTAATACAAGTTTTCAGGGTGGTTTCTTGTATCTCTTGTTCTGTGCTATTTATCATTCTAGTTACTTATCTATCTGATTTATTTCCGCGTTTATTGCTTTCACAAGTGTAATCATTGTTGGTTGATCCCCAACAAAGTTCTTGTTAATGAATAATGTTGGGTAAATTTTTAGATTGGAAGATACCAAGACAATGTCATATGTGACATCATACAAATGGATGTGTGTGATGTGCTCTTAGGGAGACCTTGGAAATATTATAAGATGGATATTCATGATGGAGAAAGAAATACCTATTCCTTTGAAAAATAAGGACATAATCATACACTTATACCATTTGAATGAAGAGGATGTAATAATAAAAGGAGGTTCTAAAGTGATATTGACAGGTGAGAAAGAGTTCATACAAAAAAATAATAAATATGAGTTATGTATTATGTCATTTGATCAACAAAATATAGAGGTTTCATCTCAAATAACTTGATTTATCTTCAGAAATTCAGATTTTATCAAATGAACATATGAATGAATTATTTGTGGAGTTGTCTAATAAGTTATCTTATATAATTTTTATGGATTATATTGAAGAGTTCATTTAAAAATTTAGTGTGTTAAATAAAATTTCCATGGATGTAAATATATGCAACAAACTACCAAGTGAGCAATAGTTAGAACAAAAGGATGAAGTTGCCTTGAGAGACAATAATGAATATTTCAAGGCTAGATAATAAAATAATGAAGAGAATGAATTATTCAATAGGTCCATAATGAAGGAGATCAATAGTTATCAAATTAAATTTGAGGAACAACCCCTAGAAGAAAACATTTTCATTAAGGAACCAATGAACATGGAAAAAAAGAAGAAAATAGTGATCCAAGTCCAAGGCAATGTACATGAAAGAAAAACAATCCTCATAATTGATGAAATAATGAAAGGTGCAAATTTGTTTGATCATGTTCATAGGAATAATAAACATATGAGTGATAAATAGTATAAGGAATATATTGGCACTAACAATGAAGAAGAAAATTGTGTTATAATGTTAAGGAGGAATGGAGAGAGAGTGAACCAAGTGAAGGATAAGAATGGGCATCTCAAGGTCCATTATAACAATATAAATTATGAGTATACCAAGGAATGGAATAATAAAAAGGAGTGGAACAAGGAACATGATACACAAGTGATTTTATTTAATGCATTGTTGCAAGTGTAGGTACAGGTGAAGAAGGTTTAGAGATGAGCAAAGAGGAGATTGATCTCAAAGAATAAAGATGCACACTTGAAGAGGATTTAACATTGTACCGATATTTATCACTCCTAAGAATACCATGGGATCCAGGAGGCATAAAAATAAAATAAGGATTATTTAATTTAAGGATAAGATATTTGGAAGCATCTACAATAAAGGATTTTTCATGAGCAAGAGCTCATGAAAGATTTTTAAGGATAGTAGTTTGATGTGGGAGCATCATTTAAGAACAATATTTAGTCAAAGTTTGTATTGTATTTGAGTATTTTGAGTATTTTATGGTCTATATTAGTGGTTTTCATAGGATATATGTGTTATATTAGCTCCAAATTTGAATTTGGTCCCTTTTGGTGGTTTCTCGCCAAAATTGCCAATTTGAATTTATAAATTTCTTGATAGTTTTATAAGGTCTTTTCCATGTTCTAGAAGGGTATATTGTTGGATTTTTAGTTTTTTTATGGTATTATAGATGGTAGAATGTTATTTTCTTTATTTCCACTATTTTAAGGTAATATTATCCATGTTCTAACTTTGTATAATGCTTAAGAAATCTAGTCACCTAGAATGAGCATACATTGAAGAAGATCAAGAAATAATTATAGAGTTTTTAGGAGTTAAAAAAGGTAAAAATGGTTTTAATCTGTCATTATTAGGCATGGATAGACATGAAGATCCTTTAGGAAGCAATAAAATATCCAATTTTTGAAGTAAACCATGCATGTTTGTAAAATTTTAGCTATTCAAGTTATGACTTCAATGAAACTAATGGAGAAACAAATAGTGTAGTGAGTTTTTGTAAACTTCAATGAGATTATTGGTATGTGATTATCATTTTAATTTTAATTTTATTCTTTATAAATAATTGGAGAAGAAAGGAAATGAAAATATCAAGACTTCAAGAGTATGTTGCCTGTGTTAACATAATTCTGTGTTGAATTGTGTGGTGCATGAACATGAATGAATGACATGATGTTTTAGAGAAGTATTATGAATCTCTCTCAGTTTCCTAGTGTTTGATAATTTTTATATTATTTATTTAATTTATATATTTTGAGTTTTAGTTAGTAATCTATAGGTGAAAGACAACCCAAACAAGCTTTGATAAATTTTATGTTTTATGACAATCAAGAACAAAGATACGTAGAGGGTCTCTTTTGGATCCAATTAAAGTAATTTGGGGGATGGAAGGTTGTGTTGAGATTATTTTTGGTGAGGGGAACTTGTTTGAATGCTTAATAATCCCTAGAAATGGAAATATCTCATCCAAACCTTTTTTTTTTTTGCATATAGTCATGTATACTACTATTCTATGCACAATCCAACAAGCAAAGGGACTTTCTAAGTCTATTTACAATATTGGTGAGTTTTATTTCAATTCATATAGTTTCCCCATGATTTAAAAGACCTTATCCATCAGTTATAAGTGTTTGAAACCTTCCATAATTCAAAAGAACCCAGACATGTAAAACCTTGAGTTATGGTTTTAAATTGGAAACTTGATTATATTACACTTATACCAACCAAAATACTTGAAAAATTATCATCAGATTTGTTTTGATGTGCTTTCAAGGATTTATGATTTTCTAGAATGATATAGTATGAAATATTATAGTAACTAAGCCTAAGTCAGTGAAGAGAACTAATGAGGCCTAATTACAATAAGGACTTATGAAGTTGATTGAATTTCCTTGAGATTTCAAACACCAAACTTTGTATGAAATTGTGTAACATTAATGGGTATCTAAAAATGTGTTTATTTTCTCTCAAACCTCTGTGTGTTATCTAAACCAACTAACTTTGTGTTTTGAAATGGCTATAAGAGAATAGTAATGAATAAGAAATTTACAATTTGATTTGGTTTCCTCTCTCCCTCTACATCACATATATAGATGCTTTAAGGAGGAATCAATCCACATGTATTTCTCCCACCTAGAGTGATTGTGCAATTGTGTTCCTTGACTATATATATGTAACTAGAAAGCTAGATTTGATACTTGATAATGTTAGCTTTTGACTTTGTCTAAAGTGCTTAAAACTTGATTTGAGCTTGATCCTAGTGATTGATATTGAATTTGGGAAGAATATGGTAGTTTTTCTTAAGGTGCAATAGTGAAAAAGATAGATGCTTGATAAACAGTGCCAAGCTAGGAATCAATACCTTTGAAATGATGTTTTGATTTAATTATATATTAAAACCTTTTGAAAATTTTGTTTAGATAATATTGTGAAATGTGCAGGAAGATCCAAATAAA
Organism: Torreya grandis; assembly: GCA_037957365.1. NCBI lineage: Eukaryota > Viridiplantae > Streptophyta > Pinopsida > Cupressales > Taxaceae > Torreya > Torreya grandis. The sequence goes on from JARHVA010002543.1 coordinate 877,409, forward strand.
TATTTCAAATTTAGAAACTAGATACTAATTGGCATGAGGACAAGGCTATACTACATGGACAAGTTTACAACAAAATGACATATTTGCCTAGCATGGACCTATCCCAAAAAAGAAGGGACAACTATCCTAAAGTTGGAAGTATTGTGAGAGTATGATAAGGTATATTTGTCATTTAAATTTTTAAATTAATGTGTAGTAGTGATGGCACAACATACATGTTTTCCTAACATGCACCTATCCCAAAAAAGTAGGGACAATTATCTTAAAGTTGGAAGCAGTTTGAGATTAAAATATGGCAGTTTGGGCATTTGACTTTGAAAATTACTATGTAGTAGTGGTGAAAAAAAAAGAACGTCAAGCCTGCTTATAAATAAATAACTATAGGAATGGATAATGAGAGTTTTTTATGTTAAGTGGTTTAAAATATGCCAATAATTAACATTACCAAGTACCTATGGCTAGATTTAGTTAACTACCCAAAGTATATTTACCACATGCTCAAAATTATTATTACATTTAGTTCTTGTGGTGTGTGAATAGAATAAATTAAGGGTTTTAACTTAATCTTTCATAAAAGTGATCAATGGAACTACTGAATATTAATTACCCTCCTTTGGCATAAGGGATGTCATAGAGATACTAAGATAGAAATTTTACAAGTGCATAGGATTTGATTCAATGAAACACAATTAGAATGGATAAGAATTACTCTAGGCTTGGCCCTTGGTGAAGTGGGGTGTCAAATATTATATTCCTCATTTCTCTTTACTTTAATATCTTATGTCTAAACTTATCTTATCTAGTCAATGGCTTGGTAAGGCCTTGAATTTATGGTATGATCTAAATGACTAATGTATGTCAACCAAATTTTGAAAATACAAATGGGAAGGTTTAAGGCTCATGACCAATGTAACAAAGAGATAAACCCACAAATTTAAAATAGACAAACCTATATAGGTACAAGTTTTTCTAGGACATGCCTATATAAATATGAATTTTCCCAAGTGATAAGCCAGGCTCTATTTTTTAGGCATGACTAGTTAATTTATAAAATGTAATCCAGATGTATAAATAGATAATTTTTGGATAAATGTTTAAATTATTTTAATATATATGAAAAAATATATACGTATGTGAGGTTGGCTCATCCTAGAAATGGATTAAAATGTACAAGATTTTTGAATAAGTTGAATTAGGAATAAAATATGGGAATAAGGGTTTCGTGCCAAATTTGGATGTCTACTCTATGATAAATATATTATTTGAATTTTAAAATTAAATGAATATTATTTATCAAGGGTATAAAAATAAACTAGTGTCACTTTAATGATATTCTTGTAACCCCTTGGCTTATGAAGTAATTGCATACCCATTTCCAATATGATTTTTCCCTCCTAAACATGGATTATTCAATGGAAAAAGAGACCCTTCTCATCACATTTGGGATTATTATGTCTCTTGTTTAACTTATTATTATGACAATAAATTGTTGGCTAATTTATTTCTAAGGATATTGAAGATTATGCACTTAATTGGTTCTATTTTTTACCATGTGGATTCGTAAATTTTATTACAACATTAGTTGATGTTTTCTTTGCTCATTTTTAATCAATATTGATATGAATGTTATATTTGTACAATTAGCTCAAATTAAACAATGATAAAATGAGACTATTAGTGATTATGTAACTTAGATTTAAGACTACAATTACAAATATTACACATCAACTAACAAACATTGGATTTTAAAGTATCTATGCTCCTAGCTTGCTTTTAATTATTAAGGATAAATTGGTCTTCAACACTTACCAATATTATTGATGAAATTTTGGTGTGTACCTAAACACAACATATATTTATTCATTTAATTTATCATTATTTATATTATGTTATATTTTGGGTGCCTAGAGTTAATAAGAGGTTAAGACATGATATAACTACGAGTTAATTAGGGTTTATAGTGATTAAATACAAAAAGGGGAAAAATTCCTAAATGTATAATTTTTGAAAATATCACCTTAATATAAGAGATATCCATAATTTTGTGAGAGATATTTTGTTTCAATTGAATTTTCATACGTAACCCACCCTTAGAGAATAAAGTGCTTCTATTTTCTCATTTATTAGCATTTTTATCTATATTTTACAATTCTATTTTTTGTCATTGTATGGAATATAATTTGTGGTATCAGAGTTATTTTAGATCTATAAGGCAAAAAAAGGTGCTTTTTTATTTAAAATTAAATATATTAAGTTTTAAAATGAGTGTTTTCTCATTATCTTTAATAAATTATTCAAATAAAAATTAGTTGTGAAAGCTGACTATTTTAATCCTAAAAAACTCTAACCTATGAAAAATGTTGAAGAAAGGGAATAAGCCACATTCTAAAAAAGTTAGGAAAGAAGTGTTGAAATTTTTTAAAAGTTAATTTGATAGTGTCTTTTGTTAAATATACGATTCATTTAGTTGTGACATTAGAAAATGAAAAATAAATATTTGTATGGTTGGATTTAGAAGAGGCTTATGATGAATGCTCTGAATTCATATTTCAATTATGTGAATATAATTATTTTTAGATTATTTTTGTTGAAATGGCTTATCTATATGATGAATCCATATGTGAATTAGATTTAAAAATGGTAAAAATAATCTCTAAAATTATATTTTATGAATCACTTCTAGTTTAAGATAAATCTTTCAATAGCAAAAATGCATTCATTGATCAAGAAGAAAAAAACCATAGAAGGAAACCATGAGTTGGTGGGAAAAAAGTGTTTTCCATGTGAATTTTCTCCATTTTTAATGTTATATATAGTGCCACATTTATAATTTAATATTTTTGTGGATAATATTTATTATCCAATAACTCCTAGTGTCTTGGTTGAATCATACAAACCAGTAAGGCCTTAGTGAGCATTTTTAGTAAAGTACAATTTTTAGGTTCATTAATTTCATCAAAGAGGTAAATTTTGAAATCTTATTCAGTTGTATGTAGCTAATAATCTTTAATAAATGAAAGAAAATGAATAATAATAAGATGCATGGATGAGATTTGATTTGGTCCTTATGTTTTGGGTACAAATCCTCCTAGTCTGCAAGTAAGCACCTGGGCTTGAAAAAATGCTAAAAAACATTTAATAGAAATGACATGAATATGTGTAAACCAAAAATAAGGAGAAGGGATAAAATACCATCATAGTGGAAAATGGATAATTTAAAGGTGAGCATAGAGTAGTGTAAGTTTATTTGAAAATGTGCCCAAAATACAAATAAAGACTTAGGAGTTTATATAAATCCCTTTTTCTCATTCATGTGTTATGTCAAGTGGTGGTATATTTTTTAGAAATTATTTCTTGAAGTAGGAAAAGGTCTTGAGTTACATTCTTATAATGTAATAGTTTGCACTTTTAGATTTTACCTAGCTTTGAAGTCAAAACTCTGGGTGCCTAGAATTAATGAAGGATTAAGCCATGAGTTAGTCATGGCTTAATTAAGGTTTATAGTGGTTGAATACAAAAAAGAGAAAAACCTAAATAATGTATCTTTTTTTTGACATTATAAACTTAATACAACATATTGTTGCCATTGTGTGATAACACTTTTGTTAAAACCAATTTTTTAGGTTTAATCCACCCTTTAGAGAAGTAGGTGCTCCCATTTTTTTGTTTAGAAAGATTTTTACTCTATATTTTGCAATTATATTTTCTATTGCTATTTGGAAAGCAATTTTTTTTCTTGTGGTTAGAGACTTTGAGGTCAATATTTTTTATTCAAATTATATTAAGTATGGCCAATACTCTAACTTCTAATGTTCAAAAGTTTTCAAATAAGATAAATTATGATGCTAGAGGTAATGAGAATGCCTTTTAAGATGAGAACGATGTGGATAATGTGGTCAATACTATAGAATAACCATGTAACCAGTTCATATTATCTCAATAAAGGGAGTGAAATAAATTAATGAGGATATGTGAGAGTTCACAAAATGTGTTGAAAAGGTTGCTTGAATGCAATATGATCACTTTTCCTACCATTAAAGAATTTAATCATTCAAGGCCATTGCCTAAGAATTATGATGCAAATAAATTGTGTGTTTATAATATAATCGTAGGCCATTATTATAATGGAATCATTATCTTAAAGCATAAGATATAATATCTCAATGATAACAATAAAATTAAAGTGGAGGGAACAAACAACAATTTGACAGAATAAGTGGCTCCACCAAATTAACACTAGAATTGTTTTACCAACCCCATTCCACCTAATAATACTTAACTAAAAGATCAAGTAAATGTTAATATTAAAGATAGAAAAGATTAAATATAAATTACCTTGTTTATATTTTTCTCATGATGATCGATTGTTGGCTAAATTATTTCTAAGGAGCTTAAATGACTATGCACTTTATTGATTTTATGATTTATGATGTGGAATCATACATTTTACTATTTATTAGCTCATTTTTCAATAAATATTGGTATGAAATAAATTATGCATAATTATCTCAAATCAAACAGTGATCAATTGAGATTATTAGTGAGTATGTGTTTAGATTTAAGACTATAGTTACAAAGATGTCACATTAACCAATGGACAATGAAATTAGAAGTATCTATGCTCATAACTTGCTTTCAATTATTAAGCACAAATTAATCCTCAACACTTACCATTCTTTCAATGATTTTTTTCATGTGATTAGAGACTTTGACATTAATATTTAATATGCAAACATGCTTGAGTAAGGGTCAAAATCTCCAACTTATAATGTTGCCAAATTTCCAAATAAGTAATATTTAAGGCTAGAAGTAATGAGAATTCCTTCCAAGATAATAATTATGTGAATAATATGGTAAATTATATAGAAAAAAATATGTAAGGGTTCATATTATATGAACAAAAAGAGTGTAGAAAATTTACTAAGCTAAGTGAGAGTCAAAAAAAGTGTTGAAAAGATTGTTTAACTGTAAGATGATTACTTTGCCTTGTAGAAGAAAATGTGCTCAATCAAATTCCATTGACTAATAATTATGATTAAGATTAGTTTTTTAATTATCATAGGATTCCAGAACATTATTTAAATAGATGCATTAACTTGAAGCATAAGATACAATTTCTAATTGATAATAATAAAATTCAAGTGGAGGGAATTGTTGATGTGGGTTTTATGCACATTAAGGAATCTTAAGAGGTAGCCTCTAACATTTAGGATTAGTGAATAAATATTCAATCCAAGGCACAAATTATAGGGTATTAGGTTTTATAAACAATTTAGTGGTGGAATAGTTATGAATGGAGTAGTTGTTTACTTTGGATGGTTCATATATGATATGAGTCTATATCTGCTTGAGATGGGTGGATTGATGATGAGTCTAGCCTAAGGTGATTAGGATCAAAATAAAATCAAAAAATAAAGAAAGGTAGGGCAGAGAAGAAATTTTATGAATCAAATAAGATGAAACCTTTCTAACCTAGATCTTGAACTAGGGGTTGGAAAAATAATTAGGAACCAATGCTTGTTATAAGTTAATGTTAGCACATAGATAGTCAGACATAGTTAATATTACAAGGAAATAAGAAGATAATGAAATTTAATGCATATACACAAAAAACATAGATTAGATACTATACAATATGAATAACTATATCAAAATAAATTTCATACACAAACAAAAGACTAAGATACCAAATTGATAGAACTTCTTTTAAAACTCACAAATTTGGATAAGAACAAGATTTTCACATTGAGATCAATTGAAAAAAAATCCTTAGAATTTTATATTAATCTTAATAGCCATAATTTTCCTCCCTTTAGGATGGGAGGATATAAATATATATATAGGGTTGGGGACGGGATGCCTCATACTTTAAGTAAATTCTAAATTTACATCTTCAATTATACAACTTTGTGTCAAAATTCATGCAGAACATGCATGTATGAAAAGTTTAAATAAATATTATTCCTTGATTATAATACATATATGCTAATAAATCTAGAACTACCAGTCCCAAATTAATTTAAACATGAAAATAATATATATACTCAAAGTGGTGTTGATGTGGCACCATTAGAAGAAGGAAACATTTACATGACAACTATAAAAATAGAAGTACCTATTGTTTCCAATTGAGAAATCAAAACTAGCCCTATTGGATTATACATCACTACATATCTATAAAATTAGGGACCTTGTGTCAATGTGGTAGTAACTGTAGTTGATTGTGTGTTTGGTCTTACATGGAAGCTTCCTCTATGGCTATGAGTTTCTCAAATAATGCATGTGCATCTCAAAATATTTATTAATAATATCAAAATTGAGCATGGAAGGCTTAAATATTTTAATGGTTTCAATCATCAACCTTATATGCTTTGATTCAAAGGCCTTAAATCCTACTTCAAGGGATTCAACATTAGTCACTTTATCCTTGGAAAACTTTATTATCTACAAAAATTCATCATTAATTTTATAAATGGTTCCTTACATTTCTTTATTAAAGCGATCTATAGTTGCCTTAAGAAGTGCTTCAAAATTAGGCCTATTTACTAGTTACCTAGTAGATGTTATCACATATGTGACCCTTTTACCAATTAGGATCTCCAAGGCCTCATTCTCTTGGACTAGAAAAATCCATATCAAAATTTTCATTTATTTGTGCCAAATAAAAGCACCACCCCTTTTTAAAATTACATAATTTAAATCCCATGTAATATCTTGGGCAGACATTAAGTTAAGATGATTGTATGCACTATTTATTTCACACTAAACTAGGAAGTTAAATATATTTTCAAACTCTTTTAACTAGTGCTAGAGTTTTATCACATTCACCCTCTCACGCACTCTCACCCATGGAGACTTGAATAGGATTCAAAAATTTATACAACCTTGTGGATGCATTCTAGACGTTGTCCACAATATCTTGGGAAGCATGAATGCTTTATTTATGTAGTAGCCTATGTTGTGATTATTCTTGGATATTTTACATTTCTTTAATGGCATCTCCTATTGAATCCATGAAAGAGCAAAAATACTCTTTATATTCTATAGGATCACTTTGATTTATTTTGGAATTTTTGGCCAAGGGAAATAGGTTCTCCCTTTGTTCCATCACTATCTCCTCTTTTGTGCTTGTGTTCACTCCCTTCCTCTTTCCCACCCTCTGAATTATGCCACTTTGCTTATCAAAATAGATGGAGACTATGTGTTAGGTGTAGAGCTTGATTGTCTTCCAGGATCAGAGATTAAAATTTTGATGTTATTTCAGCCAGGTTTTAGATCCTATTCTTTGTATCCTCGATGGCACAGGGGGTTGTAAGGGGGGAATTAAATTTTTTTGGTCCTGATGGTAGAGGTTATGTTTAGGTGTTTTTCACCCTAAAATGTATTGATACATGACTGAGATGAAAAAAATGTATTGTACACAAAGAGGAGGTAGAGAAGGTAGAGAGGTGTAATAGGTTTTGTTGAAAGATTTGTTTCTCCCTTGTATTACTAGAAATAATATACTGGACAAGTTTGGTGGATGTATCCCATCTTGGGTGAACCATATTAAATCTAGGGTCTCCTATTTTGTGCATGTTTATGATTATTTTCTGTATGTTTGATTGATTCATTTCATAGTTTCTCTTATGTGTGATTTGGGGGTAAATCTATATTTTATTTTATCCTAAAACTATGGGTAGCTCTGTAAGGACCAAATTATGTTTATCATCTCACCAACATTCTAGCTCTTTAACCCATTTGTGCATAATAAGTCCCCTTTGTTCTTTAGGTTAGCAAGTCTTTAGAGGTAGAAGGTGGAGTAATTATTAGAGTTGGAGTTATTATTGGAAGTGGAATTGAATAACTTATTTGAATGGGAAATTAAAGGGGTAACTAAATAATCTTTTACCAACCTAAGACTTACATTTGGGAGGTAATCTTTGCCACATATTTTGTAAGGCCTGGGGTTTTAAAAACTATCAATGTGGCTGATTTTATGGGTGCATATTGTGGTAATGGTATCTCAAATTGAGTTGAAGAGTTTTGGGGAACTAGTATCCCTCAATAATAAAAAATATAAAGTGGAACTAAATGCTTGAAATATATTCTCTTCTTAGGAGCCATTATTCAGGTTGATTTGGAAAGAATAGAAGAATCAATGGAATTGGAAAATGGTGGCCTAGGAATAACAGGTGGAAAATTTATAGCTTAAGTATCTACAATAGTAATGGAATAATCAAGAGAATAATCTACCTTATTAATATTTTGTCTTTCTTCCTTAGTGACAATCTGTTGGTCTAGTGCCCCAACTATATTTTCTTCTTCATTCAAGCATCCATGGCTTATTGATTTTGTTCTTTCTAGCTATACCTCTTCCTCTACTTGTTCTTGGACTCTCTCCTCACTTAAATCTTGCTTTAGTGCCTTCATTGTTTTTGAATTTTATTATTCTTCATCTATGGGAATATCAACCAATGATATTACATGTTCATGTTTTTCCTGCTTTGCTTACTCATTTAGGGATCCTCCTAGCATAGTAAGACCTAATGATGGTCTTTCCTCCACTTGTTATATTTTGAAGGAGGATGGAATAATAATAGATTTACTTTGGTAATTATGGGGGGAATAAGAGGTGAGTGGGAAGATGAAACAAATGAAGGAGCCATAGTAGTAGGAAATACTACTAAAGGTGATGGTGAAGGGATGGGAAGTGAAACAACAATGGTAGAGGCAAGGGTGGATGGAAAGGAGGCTGGTATAGTAAGGAATGCTTAATGAAATGTCCCCTCACTTGTAGTGATGGATGGGTATGGACCCACTTGAGGTGCTTGAGGGGAAGGAGGAATATAAGGAAGATATGAGAAATAACTTTGTAAAAACTTAGGGAGACTTACTTGTGTAATTGAAGTAAGTGGAGCTAGAGGTGCCCAAGAGAATGTGCTTGTTTTTCCATTTGGAGGAGGTGTAGTCCTCATAACTTTAGTGACTATGCCCATAATGGTGGAAAATGGATGGATGGAGGCCAAATGAGGACCAGGGAGGCCTCTAAGAATCTCTTTCCTTATGTGTAGGTTCTCCTCCCTTTAGTTCTTAATCTTTCCCTCTGATAGATTAGTCTCTTCTTTTATGGTAGAGGGAGGCTAGTCCTATTCTGTTAGGTCTTTAGGCTATGACTAAAGTCACTGATGACTCTAAGAAATTTTTAATTCCTTTACCTTTTATTTTTCCTATTATTTGGTGATGTTTATGTCATATATATGGTATGGTCAATGATTATTGACATCTAATTGTTCCTCATGCGAGTGCAAACTTTAGAATCATCTAAAACATTCAAAAAGATAGCATTATGTTCATATTATTGGTGACCTTATCTAATGGTCACCAATTTTCTCTCTTTGAGGAGATAAAGATAATTCCCAACTTTTCCCCTAGGGTCCCATTCTCTAAATTGGGCCACCTTCAAGCTATAATGGGTTTTGACCTTTGCCATTTGGTTGAGGTGTGCTCTCACTACAAATTGAAGCATCACAATGCTTAGGGGGGTCTTATGGTAATAGGCCTAGTGTTTAATATTGAGTTCATTATCTTTAATGTTATATAATTTGTGTGAAATATCTCATTATGCCACCTTGTTTAAGACATGGCATGGATAAAACGAAAGGGGTGTTCTTGTTCCCTCAATTCTGATGATGGTACAATCTAGGTAATACCAATAATCTCCCATTTTAGAGATGTTCCTTCTCAAAATATCAAATATCCTAGGCATATGAGTGCCATAAGTATCCTAGTAGACTTTAGGATAAAAATCTTCACAAATTCTCATAATTTAATTTCTAAATCTATAAACAAATAAGAAAGAATAATCTTCATATATCCTATTACCCAAATACTCTATAAATGGCTTCCATAGTTCTCCATGAGCTCTATGGACCATTCCAATGACTACATCTAATAGATAGGACATCATCTAAAAATTACTATCAATAGGACTTTGTCCATGTATGAAAATTTGTGCCATAAATCTCACATTGATAATTTATCCTAGGGTCATAATTTTTTCTAAGGTTAAGAGAATGTCCAACAGTGGGACCAATTCAGTAGATCATTCAGAGTTGAACAAGAAAGTTACTGATTTGGTGAGAAAGGGCATAGTAAGGGAGAGCATGATTACATTTTCAACACTATGACTATTGAATCTAAATAAGGATGGAGGATGGAATATGTGTGTAGATAGTAGAGCCATCAATATGATCAGAATTAGGTATAGATTTCCTATACCTCGATTAGATGTCATAATAGATGTTCTTGTAGGAGAAAAGTAGTTCACAAAGATTAATCTAAGGAATGGATACTACCATATCTAAATTCATGAAATATATGAATGGAAGACAATATTAAAGACTAGAGATGGACTTTATTAGTGGTTGGTGATGTCATTCAAGTTGTCTAATGCACCTAGCACATTCATGAAGGTGATGAACACAGTTATATGAGATTACATTGGTAAGTTTTTGGTGGTTTATTTTTATGATATTTTGATATTTAGTAAAAATAAATAAGAAAATTTGGAGAATTTGAGAATGGTGTTAAAGTTGTTGAGAAAAGAGAAGCTCTATGTATATTTGAAGAAGTGCAAGTTTATGCAAGATAGTTTTGTATTTTTGGGATTTGTAATTTCAATAGATGGTGTCAGAATGGATGAAAAGAATGTAAAGGCAATTATTGAGTTGCCTTTTCCAAATAGCATCAAAAAGGTAAGGAGTTTTCATGGATTGACAACTTTTTATATAAATTTCATTAAGAATTTTAGTAGTATTGTTACACCAATAATGGATTGCATGAGAAGAAAGGAGTTTGTGTGGAAAAGAAAAGCAACAAAGAGTTTTGAATTTTAAAAAATAAAGATTACAAAGAAAATGATTTTAGCATTGCCTAATTTTGATGAAGTATATGAATTGGAAGGTGGTGGCTCACATGTGGGAATTGGAGATGTATTAAACCAAGAAGGGAGGCCCATAGCATATTTTAGTGATAAATTGAATGAGGTAAAAAAGAGGTATTTTACCTATGATGTTGAGTTTTATACAATTGTTCAAGCATTGAGATATTGGAAACATCACTTGGTGTCTAAGGAGTTTATTTTATACACTGACCATGAAGATTTCAAGTATGTTAATACCCACAAGAATTTGAGTAGTAGGCATGCCAAGTGGGTATATTTATTGCATGGATATTTTTTTGTGTTAAAACATAAGTCAAGAAGCAGAATTAGGGAGCTAATGATTTGAGCAAAAGAGTGGGATTGATAACTACTTTGGTAAGTGAAGTATTTGGATTTGATTTCATTAATGAGTTGTATGGCACTAATCCAAATTTGAGCAAGATAGTTGAGAAATGCAAGAATCCATTAACTAGAGATATAGGTACTATTAAAAATGAGTATCTTGTTCAATATGGTTATCTCTTCAATGGAAGATAGTTGTGCATTCTAGCTAGGTCTTTGAGAGCTAACATTGTAAGAGAGTTGCATAGTGGAGGTTTGGCTGGTCATTTTGGCAAAGATAAGACCATAGCTTTGGTGGAGGAGAAGTAATTTTGGCTAAAGATGAAAGGAGATATGGAAAGATATGTTTCAATATGTATAATATGTCAAGTAGCTATGGGAAATGCATAAAATATGAGATCGTACATGACATTACTAGTCCCAAGAGAACCATTGATAGATTTGAGTATGGATTTTGTGTTGGGACTACCAAACACACAAAGAGGTAATAATTCTATTTTTGTTGTAGATTTTTTTTTCAAGATGGTTCATTTCATTTCATGTAAAAAAAACTAGTGATGCCACTAGAATTGTAGAATTATTCTTTAGAGATGTTGTGAGATTGCATGGTACTCCCAAGACCATTACTTTAGATAGGGATACCAAGTTTCTAAGTCATTTTTATAGGACTTTATGAATGAAATTGGATATAAAATTATAATTTAGTAGTGCATATCACCCACAAATGGATGGATAGATGGAGGTTGTAAATAAAAGCTTCAAAATTTGTTGATATGCATTGTTGGAGAGAATCCTATGCAGTGGGACTTAGCTTTACCACAAGCTAAGTTTGAATATAATAGTTACGTGAATAAATCAATAGGAAAATCACCATTTTAGGTGGTTTAGGAGAGAAATATAATGGGAGTTTTGTATTTGGTATAATTACCAATCACATAAAGATTAAGTGATGATGCTAATAATTTTGTAGAGCATGTACATTAATTGCAAGAAGTTAGGAGAAGGTTGAAGGACAAAAATGAGAAGTACAAGATTGGTTTTGATGTTAAGAGGAGATAATTTTTTTTTGAGAAGGTAAATTTAGTGATGGTATATTTGAGGAAAGAGATATTTCTTATAGGAACATAAAATAAGTTAAAATACAAGAAGATTGGTCCTTGAAAAATTGTGAATAAAATTAGTGACAATGCCTATGAAGTGAACTTGCAAGAGGAGTTTGATATTTATCCACTATTTAATGTTTCAAATTTTTATGATTTCCATGGAGAAGGAGATGAAGGGTATGATGAATAATACATCAATGGGCAACAACAAATTCCAAATAAAAGGAAGGAAAAGATAGTATAAATTTTGGGCATGAATATTGTGCACACAAGGTATGGGAGCAATAATAGATATTTGGTGAAATGGGAAGGATTGCCACTAGAAGACAACACTTTGATTACATAATGGGAGCTAAAGAATATGGACTAGGAAAAATGGCAAGAATATCACTAGAGCAACTTGTAGGAGTTGAGTAGACTTTGACCAAAGGAGGATGATGTGGCTCCACTATCCCATTGGTGATGTGTCTTGATGTGGTTTCAATATTCCATTGGTGATGTGTCTTGATGATGTGGTTCTACTATTCCATTGGTGATGTGCCTTGATAATTACTATTTGACACTATTCCTGATTAACACTATTGGCACTATTCTAGATTATCACTATTTTAAATTTCATAGGTGGCATAGGGCATCATTTTCATGAGAAGACAAGAAAGAATAGTCAAAATAAAATCAATCAAAATTTAGAGGGTTGTGATGATGGGGAGATAAGGTGTACTATTCTTAGTTGAAATCTCCTTTATCTTTTTGACTAGTCATGAAAGGGTGGCTCCAACTTTTCAATAGTGATTTTTGTCTTCAAGTCATGATGAGCCCAAGTGGAAGGATGGTGTAACATTCCTTGAATTTTCATTTCTTTTTTAATTTTCATCTTAGTGGAGGTGGATGCAGTTTCCTTGATTAGGATATTTTTAGCTTTAGAATTTATTTATAAGGATGATAATCCTTCTTTTTATTTTCATAGTGGTTCATATGTATTTATTGTGAAGCAATTTTTAAAAGAGTTGAATTATTTTTGATTTAAGGAGTTAAAGAGTGGTTTTATTGAATAATTTTTGTAATGTCATTTGGATGAATATGAAACATATGGTGTTAGGAAGTTTCTTGTGTCAATGAAGTTATAGTTGTTCATATAAATCAGAATTTGATAACATTAAAGAGTTTTTTTGAGGTTGAATATCAACATGAAGTGATCATCGAACCACAATAATATTTTATCTACATTGGAGATATGTTTACTTTAGTTGATTCACTTAGAGACGGGCCAAGGAGGTTGATAAGCAAGAAATTAGTTGATCCAATTAGAGTGGCATTCAAAAAGCAATGTATTCATCATATTTATCAACCACATGGATAAGGTCTAAGAGGATTTTTCTTTGATCCAGGTTTAAAATAGGTATTTGAGTCTTGTATATAGTAGGTTAGTTTCTTGTTTTTCTCTAAGTGCTTCTAGCATAAGTGTGGTGTCTTATTATTGGGCATGTCTTATATGTTGTTGTGTTTGAGAAGGTATCTTCAATTGTCTCACTTATTATTAAATCTTGTAGTAAGATTTCAAGGTTTAATTCATGTTTCTTTTTGAGTGTGAGTGACTCCATATCCTAATGGACTGATAAGGATACTAGTCTAGATGTTTAGCAGGATAATCAACCCCTATAAGTTACCAAAAATATTGACAATTTAGCCTCCTAGGCCAAATGTCAACCCCTATAATCCAAAACTTCACCTTTGCATCAAATTTACTTCTAAAAAAGGGTCAAATAAGGTCTTACAAAGTGTTTATCATAGATTAAGGTAATTTTGGAGAAGTTGAGGTAGTGGTTCTATTTGTCTTTGGCTTGTGTAAGTCATTCTATCTCAAAGTCTAATGTGCTTTAAACTAGTCCAAAGGTCAAAGAAGTAATTTTTAGGTAATTTGACAATTAATGAAGATTACCTTACACTTCATTCTAATGTACACTTAACCAAGAAGAGTTAAATCCTCCTTTTTACTGTACTTTCTCATTTGAAGCTTATTTATGCATTATTTTAGCTCCCAATTATAACATATCGTATATTGAATAAAAATGGTAGTTATGAAAGATTTTTTGTACATTATAAACCCATCATGCTAGTTAGTATCACTTCATTGGAAATATTATACATGACTACAATAGGGTATTGTTCTAAATGAATAAGTTTTAAACTAAGAGAGGGCATGTTTTGAAGAGTATGCATGTTTTCTATGGTAAACAAGAGTATGTAGCAATCAGGTAAATCATGGTTTAGGTTGATAGAGGCCTATTAAAACCCATTATAGTCTCATCAAGTTCCAAACCATGATAATAAGTGAGCTACAAGTCTAAACAAGCATAAAACCTATTCAAAACCTCCATCAAGTTACAAGCAAGTAAAGAAGGTCAAAAAGTTTTATATTGGTTCATGAAGGAGAGAGAGAGTGTTAGATAAAATGGTATTATGATATGTTAATTCCCCCTATACCATTAAAATCCATGTCATGAGTTTATATATTAAAGTCCTGAGCTTTATGAATCACCGTTAAGAAGTTTACTACCTCCTGAACCCTATAAATCCTTATCATCTTAGTTTTATCTTGTTTGAATGAACTTGTGAGCTTGTTGTTTCAAAATAAATGTTGTATGAGTTATTTCAAGGTCATATAAGCCATCTAAAACCATTTTTAATATCCATTTTGCACATGCATGGATTGGATAGGGGAAAAGGCTCCATACTAAGCATGTTATAGACTTAAGCATAGAGGTCTTGATGTCCATGTAGGGTTTAAATGTACTTGGGGGATCATTGGTAGATCTTCAATCCATATTCATACCTCCCTAACACTTTGAAGGGTCATTGAAAAGTACCTCAAGGTCTAAAAATCACCAAACTTCATAGTAACATGAAGATGGTATTGAGATGCCTCAAAATGAAAGACATCTTACTATTTGATAAGGACTTGGAGTGCTAACAAACATGATAAATTAAATATTTATTTATATGAAAAATTATGTATATAAAGTCTCTACATAGTCCTCAAATACATATAGAGCTTCCATGTGATAAAGATCACCCACAATCCTCATTGACTTACTTAGTAGTAGACTGTGCTGACCTAGATGGTAGAATGATATAGGTATTAAGATATTTTGTTACAATTTTAGATTATGAATTTGACTCAAGAGAGGTGGTCAGTATAATGTTAGTCCCAAAATGAAATTAAAATGAAATAACACACTAGCATAACATCTCTAGGCCTAGTTACTAGAGGAAGCTTAGTTAACAATACTAGAATGGAAAACACAACTAAAATGCAAAAGAAACCTTATTTAACCTTCCTTGGATGATCCAAATATCTTGTTGAAGTGGCTTGCTAAGTTTTTTCTCATGAATTTTGCGTCAATAAAGTGTGTCTACCTCCATCTCTCCTTGGCACCATGTTTTACTTTGGCTTGGCTTGGCTTGGCTCAATATTTTGACATTATAACACTAAAATGTAATGATTTTGAATGCATTTGGGCATTATAAGTTTGGAATAAGAGAGATTTTTTATTCAATAGGCAAGACCTCCTATTTATAGATTTTCAAAAATGGTTAGAATCAATCTGAAGCGTCCATCACAAGATGGAGATGTGTGGCTAAGGATTAATTCAATTATGTAATTAAATATAAAAATATCCCCATTAATATTTGTGATAGATTGGAATTAACTAGGAATGGAGGGTCTTAATGTGGCATGAGAGGCATAAATCCTGATATTTGTGGTATTTATGGATTGTAGATGCCACCCCATAGGATGATGTCATTTGATGATGTAGTTAATAACAATAAATTTACAATAAAGATTTATTCAACAAGCTCCATGAAATTATTAATTAGGATCATGATTTGAATTAATTATATTTAAGCATGATTAGGCACTTTGATGCAAACCTTAGCTCTTTGTGCACAAATTACTCAAATTAGTCAGAATGTCTTGTTATTTCTTAAAATTTGACTAGATTAGAATTATGATGAAATGTCAAACGTTTTAGATTTTTTATCCCATTTATGATTTTTATAACAAAAAATAACAAAGGCACATGTCTTGTGCAGGAAATTTGATAGGAAAGAGCAATCTAGAGCACCTAGGTGCAAAATTGGCATTTTAACTTGAAATGATCTGATCAAAGTTAGCTAGCCTATAAAATTCATTGCCCCATTTAGGGATACTTTAGTCAAAATAGGAAATTTAATATGTCAATTGCAAAGATTTTGATGTGTTTTAGTGTTTTTAGGCCAAATTGTGCATTTTGGTGAAAATTGGTCAAAAACTTGATTAATGGTCATTGGTGGCTAGATTTAGGTGTCTACAGTTTGCCCCTGTTTGAGAAGATGTTAAAAACTATAAGCATAACAATTTCTTATCAAATAATGAGAAATGTATTATATGCCAAAAAGAAGATGATGATTGAATAACAAAGCTCCAAATGGTATTTGAGAAGCCTATGATGATGCCCCCTTGAGGGAGTGGTCATCACATATGTTGATGGATGGTCCCTCAAAAAGAAGTAAGAAGAAAAGTTGGATTAACCTATGGTTGAGATTAATTCAAATGAAAAAATGATTGCATTCATTGATTTAAAAATTATTTATTTTCCCAAAGGTAGTTATAATCAGAAATAAAAGTCAATATAATGATTTGCCCATAGGTGGTTATAATCATTAAGAGGATCTGGATTATTTTATAAATATAATTATGCTCTAGTTAGGGCTGATTAATAAGCATAACTCAAGGATATAACCTAAAATATAGATTAAACATGAGTGGGTGAAAACATAGATGCGATGGTCTAATGACTTAAGAAGCCACAAATAACTAGGGATAGAAGGATGCTCAAAGTGATGAAAGAGATGAATAGAAGAATGAGATTAATCAATAGAACAAATTCAATTATACTTTCCAACAAGGAGATGCTCATCCTTATTATAAATGCTATAACTAGAATGGTTAATTGGTTGATTTGATCAAGGGTAGTATGGGATAATTTTGCCAAGGTGTCAAGGAGAAAGTTCTATAGCTCCATTGATTATAGACATTCTTGAAGCTAATTTTTACTGTAGCACGTGACGGTGTCATGATAGAACATCATGAATACTATCCTAAAATGTGTGTGAGAATTGACTCTTAATCCAATAAACACTCAAAAATAATGCACTAATGATAAAACTATGATGATAACGTTGATGTATGAATATGGATGGACTCAAGAATAATTTGTGCAAGGAATCACCCAATGAACACATATAGACTAAGACAAGGCAATAGTGTTGAAAACAAACAAATAGTCAAGAAAACAAACAAACAAATAAACACATAAATAGACAAAAAACTTGAATTAAAAAATAAACAAAAAGCTTAAAAACAAAAGCAAAAGAAAGCATCCTAACAATGATTTTGCCCCAATAAGGTGAATTGAGGATAACTAACTACGCTTAGAAAGGAAAAATATTTTTGAATTTTGAAATATTATGAATGTTTCTAGTATTTTGAGGTATCTCAACTTGTTAGATAATGACAAGATACCTACTCACAAAATAGTGAGAGTGTTTGGCTTAGGTTACTCACAAAATAGTGAGAGTGGGTGGAAAGGATGAATGAGATGACCTCAACATGAGTTGAGTACAACCAACATAGTCTTGAAATGACCTTAAGTCATATTAATTCTATCCACACAAAATGTAGGAAAAAACCAACTAAGCCTCAACAAGTTCTCAAGTTCGATAAATGGCTAGTCAAATGAAAATAATAATGGCAAGGTGATGTGGCAATGCATGATAAACAAGTGTTGCCCCTAGTTTACCCATAGGTGGTTATAACTAGGATACAATGACATAGATCAATGATACTAATTTTACTATAGGTGGTTATAATTAGTATCAAAATCGGTGAGACACTGATTTGCACATAGGCAATTATAATTAGGCTCACATAAACAAACTTGATATAGGATGGAAAATATCTTTCCAGATCAACTGTCACACTACTTTCATAGACTGTCATTGAAACCATGGATTTGATTTATTATTGAAACTTGATTAGAATCCCCTCTCAAAATGTGCAAGAAGAACCAAATGAACCAAGATCAAAATAGGATTGGATAGGATGACTAAAAATGGGCTTTGGTCTATATAAGAATGAAATGATAGGATGGTATGGTCTTGCTCTAGGATAGTGATGGTTTGCTAAATTGGATAAAATGGTAAGAGGGTTTCCCACAAGTGGTAAGGTGATTGGCTAGGATACACAATAATGGAAAAAGGATATGTAATAATGGAAATGGCATGGCAATGAAATATGATAGTACATGTTTGGTTATGGCCTGGGTATGATAAATGGCATATGATTCTATTATTCATAATAAAGTGGAGATGCACATCCTAATCAAAAAATGATATAAATATAATAATCAATCATGTTAATTACTATCCCATACCTCATCTAAATAGTCACTCTATCAAAAACTACCAACAAATTTGGTTGTCAAGAATGCTTTTATGATCTTCATTGGTCATTGATTTTGATTCCTTCAAGCATCGAGACAAGGTATCTTTATAGCCTCTGAAAAGAAAAATGTGGATGTGGATGTTAAATCACGATAAATAATGGATGGTAGGTTTGTTTTTGAAATAGAATGGTGGATGATAATGGAATGTGTATTAGAGGGTAAACAAATGAAGATCGTGACTTTTAGTCACATGTAATGTTACTAATGTTGGATTCAACATAACTTTGGTTATGGTAGGGTCAAATATTTATTCTCTCGACAAGACCACCAAATTTTTCTAATATTTGATCTTGAGAGTAACTACCATCTGATTAGACTATAGATTGGAAACTATTTTGATTTGATCTTTGATATTGTCTTCATTAAATAGTGAATAAATTTTGTGCTCAGCTATTGGCACCTTGAAGGGGGTTTCACCAATGAAGTTGTCTTGATTGTCCCATAGCATATTCAAAAAGGTTTCACTAATGAACATTGGCTTTTGACTTTGACTATCTTATAGCATTTTCAAAAAAGTTTCACTAAAAGATGTTGAGTTCAAACTTTGATTATTTCCTAGCACCTTCGAAAAGGTTTCACTAGGAGAATGTTCTTCTGCTACATGAATTTGGTCTTGGCCTCCTTAATATTATTCAATTTCTATGTCACCATGGATGTAGTTCAATAAAGTATGATTCTATTGGTCCCAATCGACACTTGTGGGAGATGGAATGCCAATGAAATGGCTATATGGGTTGGTGGTAATGGCCTGTGGAATGGTAATGGAATGAGGGTTGGTATCACAATCCTCATAGAAGATACTAGGATAACTTTTGTTGAATCTAAAGTACTCATCCTCAAAAATCATAGAGGGATCATAAATTTATTTAAATCAATCTATAAGGCATGCATAACCAATGTTGTAATAGTCATGAGCACATTCTGTATCTGAATATAATTCCAACTCAATGGAATCAGAATATAATGTTGAGACTAATGTTGATTTTAATTTTTATGCTAAATATGATGATGGTTCAATAATAAAACCTAAATCTAACTTTAATTGTTCATCTGATGGGTACTCTATTACAATCATGTCTTTTTGAATGCTTAGTTTTGGACAAGTAATAACATGTGATGGCATGGTGGGATCTACAAAGACTGGTTTATCAAAGTGAGATTTTTCAATGATGGGAAAAAGGCTAAGAGACAACTCCTCAGAGACTAGCTTATCAATAAGAGGCTCTTGAAAACTAGGCATATGGTTGAGGTAATGATTTTCCCAAAGGTAGTTATAATCATGAAGAAGTGACTCAATAAAGATTGGGTTGTTAGAGTGAGACTTCTTGACAATAAGTATAGGATTGAAAGGTGATTTATCATAGGTTGACTTATCACAAATGGTTGGTTCAATAAAAACATCTTGGATTGGTTAGTTATTTTGGCCTTGGTTTCCAATGAGCTAGAAACTATTAGTTTAAAGCATAGCTTGGTCTTCAAAATATTGGTTCAATTGAGGTTGTGATGGGATTGGTACTTAGACAAGGAATGGACTATGGTTACATAATGGTAGGGTATTTGGGAGCATGATTGCTCACATGAGCCAAAGGATGAAGTCCTAAAATGGTAACAATAGGGTAGTGTAGAGCTTGATTACTCAAACAAACTAAAGGATGAGGTCTCAGAATGGTAATGGGGCATTGTGGAGGTTGATTGCTCACACAAGCCAATGCATCTAATTATTCCTCATAAATCATATCATCCCAATCTTGAGTTGGATCATAAGCTGGTTCTTGAATATGTTCAGTGTATTGATTATTGTAAAGAGGGTATAGATCTATATCCCAAACAACATTATCTATAGTTTTGTCTTTAAAGTCCTCCTCATAAACCATATCATCCCAATTGGTAATTTGACTTGGATTTTGTGGATTTTGACTATGTTCCCCATATGGAGTATTGTAGGGAGAATATTAAAACTCCTTAGAAAATATTTTTTTGTAGGGGTTCCTAGTGGGATTTTATGTGGCCATTCTATCATAAGTTGGATTGTACTTGACTTCATCATAAATGTAGCTAGACATATCCAAATAAATGATGAAAGATTCAAAACAAAAGGCTTAGAGTTTTACAACTCTAAAAAACTATGTCCAAAGGATAAATGGTTCAAACATGGTCTAACTTGGTCAAAAGGGTGGAGCTGTATCTCTAAAATGGTTTGTGATAAAACTTGTCATAAAACTATCTAACATCAAATGTCATACACACAAAAGGTCAAGTGTTTTAATAAAAACCAACATGTCAAAGGTATAGGTCAAAGTGTTCCAAACAAAGTCTAAACTAGGAAAGGGGAAAGAGTCACTAGGTCTTTTGTCTAAACACGGAGTCAAAATCTAGGCTCAAACAAGATGTGGTAGGAATTTTGGCCAAATGGAATCAAAATCTAGGCTTAAAATAAAGACATGATGTAAATTGATTTAATCTAACAAGTTTGGAAACAAATTTGACATAGATGCAACACACATAATCAAACATAAACATGATCAGTTGATATATGACAAAGGCAAAATAATCTTGGAGAAAGACTATGTTCTTCCAAACAAAGGCACAAATAATGATGAGGATAGGAATTGAACAAAAAAATCATTAATAGTTTTCAAATTTGGGCAATCGATTAATTGAAGTTATGGAATTGAAAAGAGAAAGATCTATGTATCAGCCCCATGAATTGAGGCCTAAATATAAATCAATCAATGTTTGAATCCAAAATTTGTCAAGGTTAATTGAAAACTTAATTTTGAAAACTAGGTTTTGACCAAACAAGCTAAACAAGATTGGACAATATGATGATGCATAAACAAGGTCCAAATGACTGATGTGACATGGTTTGAAACAAACTGTTTTTGATACAATGGTAAATAAGTTTTGAAACAAATTAAGTAGCCTAATGATTCAAGGATGCTTGAATGATGTGATCAATGTTATGTTTCAAAGACTCAAAGGAAAAATGGTTTGATATGATTTTAGTAGTGTAACACTACCCTTAGCAACTCAAGTCACACACACATAAACAAATTTAGCAAAAATTTCAAGGCAAAAATGTGGTGTAAAATGGCTAGAATAATGCCTCTTTAGATAAAAGAGTGATGTATAAACATACCCAAAAAAAATGACCAAAATACACTAAGTATAATTGTCCAAATCTTAGCAAGGGTATGGTAATATGGGGTTGGTTAAAACTAATTGGTTTTTGATCATTCTAGATGGATCAATTACACAGTGACTTTCACATCATGATGCAGAAGAAATACACGTAATTGGGTGTCCACAGTACTTGGCTTGTTTAAAAAATGTCTTATCCTTTTTGCAACCACTACATCCATCGCTTACTCAGTGTAGCCATGAGCAACTTCAACACTAGAAAGTAGTTTAATTGCTCAAACCTCTAATCCTAGTAGGAGTGGTTAAAGTTAGTGTTGGGAGATAAAACTCTAGGTTAAAAATTCCCTATAGAACTTGTGGAAGGTAATGAAGTCCCCCTCACAAGCCAAGATGAAATAAAATAAATGACTAATAGAAAGACTTTAGGGTCATTTCAAGGTCACCAAAACTATTGCAAGTTTTTGGGGAGTGTTTTAGATGAGATTTTTTCTATGCCTTAGACTAGGCTCAAATTTATGATGATATGGCACTTTTGATCCCAAAATTTCCCTAAAGGGGATGGATGGGAGAGCATACATGCATGTATCTTTTCACTAAAATAATCAAAATCTAAATTTGTTTTAAGCGCAAATTAAAGATTCAAGACTTAGCCTAGATTCATGATTAAAACACCAGATTTAAAATGTTGCAAGCATTATGATGTTTTTTAAGCACTAAATAAAATGCATCTAAGACTTAGCCAAATATTAGGTTCATTTTAATCACTAATTCAAAGGTGTGAAATTAAGCATGTTCATTTTAAACCCAAATGAAATTGTGTTTGGTTAGTCTAAAGCATTCAAACCAACTTCCAAACTACCCCCTCAACCTACAAAAACACAATTATAAGGGCTTGCTTTGAAGCACTTAAGAGTTTGAGAAAACAACATTTAAAATTTCAAATCTCTATTGTAATCTCATTGTTACACAGTCAATATCATTTTTTTCTCTACAAAATCACAATTTTAGATAACAATATCATTGTTTCAGGTTAGATTTGATAGAAAACACAATATCGTTACTTTCCTATGAAATCATTGGCCAAATTAATGATATCACTGCATAGGGTAATAATATCATTATTTTGAGACAAAATCACTGGCCAAATTAATAATATCATTACCCAAGGTAACAATATCACTATTCTAGTCGACAATGTTGTAGCTACTAGACAGAAAACATAGAAAACACAAAATCACTACACGGGTGAACAATATCACTATTTTGCAAAATTATTGCCCAAATTAATAAAATTGCCACCCAAAATGATGATATTACTACCCAAAATGATGATATCACTACTCAAGATGACAATATCATTGCTCAAGTCTATAAAATCACTGTTTATCAAATAGCAATTTTGTCATAAAAATGCTACTATGTGAGTAACGATATCATAATAGAGAGCAAAACTAAGGTTTATAAAAATAAAAATGTTGTTATCAAAAAATGGAGTATTAACTTAAAATTTCATTATTTTTGGCCTCCAAATCGAAGATCATACATAGAAAATATTAGTAGGTTGTTTTAGGAGCTTTGTGACCAAATTTTTGGGGCTAGGGTCCCACTAGGCATGCCATTATGTATAATAGGAATTTGGCTCAAGAGAGGTGATTAGTATAGTGTTAGTCCTAAAATAAATTCAAAATGAAATAAACACACTAGCATAACATCTCTAGGACTAGTTACTAGGGGTATCTTATTTAATAATAATATAATGGAAAACATAACTAAAATGAAAAATAAACCTTCTTTTACCTTCTTTGGATGCTCTAAATAGGTTATTGAAGTGGCATGCTCAGTTTGTGCTTATGAAGTCTACATCAATGAAGTGTGGCTACCTCCATCTCTCCTTGGCACCATGTTTGGCTTTGTCTTGGATTGGATTGGCTCAATATTTTGACATTATAACACTAAAATGTAATGATTTTGAATGCAATTGGTATTATAAGTTTGGGATAAGAGAGTTTTTTAATTCAATAATTAAGGCCTCGTATTTATATATTTTCAAAAATGGTTAGAATCAGCCTAAACTATCCATCTCAAGATGCAGATGTGTGGCTAAGGATTAATTTAATTATGTAATTAAATCTACAAATATACACATTAATATTTGGGATAGAGGGGCATTAAACTAGTCATGGAGGGTTTTAATGAGGCATGTGAGCCATAAATCTTGATATTTATGGATTTTATGGCTTTTGGATGCCACCCCATATGATGGTATAATTTGATGATGTATTTAATGACAATCAATTTAAAATAAATATTTATCCAATCATGATTTGAATTAATTAGCTTTAAGCATGATTAGACACTTTGATGTAAATCTTGGCCCTTTGCGCACAAATTACTCAAATTGGTCAAAATGTCTTATTATTGGCTCAAAATTTAACTAGATTGGAATTAGATTTCAATGTCAGATGCATTGTATTTTTTTATCCCATTTATGATGTTTCCAACATAAAATAACAAATGCATGTGTCTTATGCAATAAATTTGATAAGAAAGCAATTCAGAGCACCTAGGTACAAAATTAGTATTTTGACTTGAAATGATCTGATCAAAGTTAGCTAGACCATTAAATGAATTACCCAATTTAGGGATACTTTGGACAAAATTGTCACTTATATATGTCAGTTTCAAAGCTTTTAATGTTTTTAGTGTTTTTAGGCCAAATTGTGCATTTTGGTGGAAATTGGTCAAAAGCTTGATTGATGGGCATTGGTGGCCAGATTTAGGTGTCTACAATAATCAAGGCATGAAAGAGAGACATAAATAAAAATAAATAGAATATATACTATTTAAAAAACCATGTTTACACAACTACATACAAGATATTCACTCCAAGAATAAGGTTTTAATGAAGCCTAAGTGTGGAATGTAAAGTTATAGGTCTGAATAATTGAATGGGTAAAAAGATGTAGAATTTGTATTGAAAAAGAAGTTTAGAAGGACAAAAAAGGTTTGAGGAACATTGAAGAAGGTATATAGAGTGATTAGATCCTTAAATTTTCCTTACCATGAAAGAGATCATCAATTTTGAGCTTGGAGAGACCCTGTTTAGGCCTATAGAATACCTAAGAAGGCAATATTGCATTTGAGGTCCATTTTTTTGAGAAACCAATAGGAAAATTGGATTATAATTATTATAAATGATCTAAACATATCAATTAAAAATATAAAAATATTTAAAACCCCACTCCATGATCAATCTGGATGGAAGGTACAAGTGGTAGTCTTATGGTCATTGGCCTAATAGGCTTAAAATAGGGTCTTCAAGTGTAGAAAATAAATCAACAGACCTGAGAATTAAGATTAGGTATCTAATTATATTTTTTAAGTTTATATTTATGACATAGACCCAAATTATACCTCTAAAAATTTCTCAAGACCATTCATGGTCAAAAGTGCAAGAAGATAGCTAATGTATGCATGTGCTAGTAGACTGTCAAGTCTATAAGCAGAATAAAAGAGATTATTGAAATTTTTTGTAGGTTTCTCAATTAAAAAAGTCTTAAATCATGTAAAATAATTTTCAATTTTATATCAATATAATTTCTATCATAAACTACAAAAAATACCTCTAGTAACAAGTCTATAATGGGTTTTAGTAATGGGCTTTGCACCTATAGTCTTGTTAAAGACCTAAGAGCTCAACATGGCTATGGAAGTTTTGTATTGATTAAAACAATAGAGATAATTGGTTTATTATTTATTTTATATTATCTATAATGTTCATAAAGGCATTAGACATATTTTTAGAACCTACATTAAGTTTCTAATAGATTGCAAGCAAATGATGTTCAAGTTAAGACCAATGCTATAGGTTTGCACATAAGGGTATGAAGAAAACATGCAATTTTGAGCTGAGATTAATATTTTAGGGTTTTTAATATGTAATAGGGATTATGGATAAGGTTTTTAGGGTGACTAGGTTGCTTTCAGAGATGAGAAAACATAAAAAATGTGTCACTAGGGTTAGAACTTGAAGACTATCTACAAATCCTTGACATGGATTAGTGAAGGTTATAGGAGGTTTGAGGAGTAAAGTATTTTGGAAGACTATGTATATACCTCATTTAATATGTAACAAACACATATGATCTTTTAAAATTAAAAAAAACAAACATGAAAACAAACCTTTTCCTCAGACAATCATCTTGAAAGCACACCCACAGACCTGCCATGCTCGAGAAGGTCAATTTTCTTACATGAGAAGTCAAATGAGAAATTTCATGGGTAAAAATTGATTTAGGTAATTATGAATAGGTACCTCTACTCCATGTTTGTGTGATTAAGTATAATATTAGGTGTTTTTCCTTAATGAATAATCCTTAACATGTTAGACACCTCTAAGCCCTTGTAAAACCCCAAAGAGAGCTCAATGGCATATAATACTTTATAATTGACTCAAAAATGCATGAAATGTATTTAAAAATACTAGTAACAATCTTCACACTTCATAAACACCTTTTGGATCAGGATCATTTGTATGTGTGGAGGAAAAAGTAGAGAAAATGGTCTAAAAGATGTATTTTTAGGCCTGTTTATAGGTGTCTGAGTGATTGAGGAATCCTTGATTAATTGAAAATGATTTATAAGCATATGAATGGGTTACATGATATTATATAATTCATTTAATAGGTCAACATGGTGGAATAACAACTTTTAAGTCATTAAAGAAGCCTAAGTAAGGATTGTCTCTTGCTTGCATGAAAAAACAAAGTTTGCAGACCTTCTCAAGGTTATTAAGGGCATAAGAAATTATATGAATACCTAGAAAACATCCAATGACATCATTATGGAAATTTAAAATTCAAATACAGGTCTATTATTATGGTTTTAGACAATTTTAAAAGGATTAGTGTACATGTTTGCTAGTCTCATAGTGACGGGGCTCTCAAGACAAACATAGTACTAACTGAGTGCCTCTATCATCTTTCCATGATTATTATTAGGATATTTCATCTCTAAAATAAGGTATTGTATGAATTAATAAAGTATATGACTTGGTGAATCTAATTTATGCCTTATAAGAGACCTAAGAAGGAGTCTTATAAGTCTAGACTTGTAAATTATATTTCAAGGAGACCTTGTGACAATTAAACCTGCCATTGCAGAGCCTAAGAGACTTAATTTAGACCTGAAACATCAGAATTGAAAGTTATTAAGTGTGAGAAATAGGTTTCAAGGAAACCAAAAGTAGTTAGAAGACCAAGAAGGTGACTTGTCACTTCTCAATCAAGAAAAGGGTAGTTTCAAGAAAGGTTTTATGAGTCATCAAGCAAAACCAAGAACTTCTATGCCAACTTTATGAAAGCCATCATTACACCATTCCTAAATATGTAAGAGAGAGGATGATAAAACTTATTTATAACCTCCTTTTTTGGATTGTAACTGACCTATGATAGATTTACAGTTATGATGAACTACTCACATGTCCACCTTATTTCTCTCTCCTTTATTCTATAAATTTAGCCTTAATTGGCTTGTATTACATCCTCCACTTGAGTATGGTGAAGCCCTACTCCTTTTTTAATCCTCTTAAAGCAATAATATATTGATTTTTGCCTTCTTTTATGATTGTGTTAGTGTGTCTTTCATGAACAGTTGATCTTATCAAGTGATCATTCAATTCTCATTGGTTGTATGCCCTATTTTATATTCTATATGTAGTTTGATTTCATTCTTGTAGGTTGTAGTTAGTGTTTTTTTTAATTCATTCATTGGTTATTAGTGGACTTTTCTTCCTCTTAGTTACGCATTGGATTTGAAGCCTTTCTACAAAATACTTATGTAGGAAGATAAGATTAGGATTTGTGTAGTATGAATTTAGTCTTGTTATTCATCAGTGCAATTGTAAATGGGTGATAGTGATCAAGACTTTTGGTGTATCACTCCTTTTGCTTTCATGTTTCTCTATCTCTCTTTTCCTTGCAAGTTGAGTAGGTTAGTGTTAGTGTTAAGTGTTGTATAAAGGGAGCCAACCCTCTCTATAGATTCTCTCTAGTCATAGGTCACCCACAACATTGGAGAGATCCCATTTTGTCAATTAGGTGAAGAGGTCCTAAAACAAACCTCTTGAAGGGTGAAACTCAAATTTGAAAATATAAACCTTTGCTCATGTCACAAAATTGAGTATTGTTAGATTACTCATTCATCTTGCAACTCAAAATGGTAGGATGATACCCTAAATGGATGTCAAATATATATTTATGAATGGTGATTTATAAGAATAAATCTATATGACTCAGCATAAAGATTTTAATGACCCTACCAAAGAGAATTATGTGTGTAAGTTAAATAAATCTCTATATTGTTTAAAATATGCTCCTCGAGCTTGGTATACTAAAATCACTAGTTATTCAAAGAACTTAGTTTATCTAATTGTTATTATGATAATGATCTCTTTGTAGAAGCTGAAAATGGTCATATTATTTTAATTTTACTATATATTGATGATCTTCTTATTATTGGTTATCTAATTAGTTTAATTATTAAATATACAGATAAACTAAGTCAAATATTTGAAATGACAGATTTAGGCATTATTCATCATTTTTCATGAATGGCTATATTTTAGGATGCAAATTTTATTGTTGTATCAAAATATGAGTATGTACATAATATTCTTGTTAAGTTTAATATGCTTGATTGTAAGCCTTTATCTACTCCTACATAGATTGAATTTGGTGTTAATCTTGATCCAAAACCTACATGTGAAAAATATAATCTTGCACTTTAAAGAAAGCTTGTTGGAGTTTGATTCATCTAACCATTACTAGTATAAACATTTCCTTTGTTGTAAGTGTTGCTTTTAGATTTATGCAAGATTCATATTTGGATAATTGGAAATTAGCTTAATGTATAATTCATTATATAAAAGGAATTGTAAATTTTGGTTTGCTTTATTCTTCCATTGATAATGTTAAATTATATGGTTATTGTGATGCTGACCATGTTGGTGATACTATAGATCATAAATCTACTTATCAATATGTGTTTAAGTTTGGTGTAGGTATTATCATTGGAGCAACAAAAATCAATCTACTATTTCTATCTCTTCTATAGAAGCAAAGTATAAAAGTATTATATAAGCTGGTAAAGAAGCCATGTGGCTATAAAGGTTGTTAAGAGAACTTCATTTTAATGTTTCTCATAATACCAACCTTCATCATGATAACCAAATTTGTATAGCTCTGGTGAAAAATTTAGTGCAACACCAATGAACTAAACATATTGAATTTCATGTGTATTTTATCCAAAAGAAAGTCCTAAATGGTGATATTAATCTACAATTTTGTCTCATATATGTACAAATGGTAGATATCTTCATAAAATCACTTGATGCTACAAGTTTTATCAGTTCTATGCAATATTTGGCCTCTTAGAGTTTTTATTAAGGGGAGAGTGTGCATGATAATGCCACTTCCTAATGGAAATGTGTTTCTTCTTCTCTATTCCTATTCTTATTGTAAAACATTGTAATGAGTCAATGTATGTGATTTTTATAAACTTCATAAATTTTGAGTTTACAGTGTGCCCAATACATAAAATCATACTTTTTAATAGAGGTACTTATGTTATAAAAGACTCCAAATATGCTTGGTTGATTATTCATGAGAAATTGTGAGATGTAGTCTCACGATCAGTTAGCCTAAACTTACCTTAAAATGTATTTTATGGATGATAATTCCTTTTATTTCAAAAGATGATGTTTGGCATGATGAAGGTTTTTAAATATGAAAACCCTCATTTAAATAAATAATAAAACATATTTATTTATTATTTATAATTTATTTAAAATGTTCATGGGAAAGGTTGGATCCATTGGTTACAATGCTCACCTCCCCTCATTTCATTATAAATAAGGTTCTTACCCCTATTGTTATTCACTAGATATACTTGGTGAACTCCTTTATCAAGACAATATAATATTTGCATGGCAAATATATTACAAAGGCTTTTTGAATATTTGTTGAGATGAAGGGAGTTAAATAAGATTATATTGGAAAAATAAGTTTCTCATAGATGAATATATCACATTGTGATTTTTTACCCCATCAAAGGTTTTCCCACGTTAATGCTCTGTGTTTATTGATCTAGTTATGATTTTCTATTATTCTCTCATCTATATCCTTGTGTCGCATTTTTTTTAATATATTTCATGCATTATTTTAGTGTAATGGGTTGTGATGACCCCAATAACCCCCATTATGATTTAAAATTTCCTATGTATCCAATATTCTAAGGAGGGAATAGATCCTCACATAGTTCTCCCACCTAGTGCTTAGTGTAATTGTGCTTCTTTTGATACATGCATGCATCTAGAGATGGATTAAATAGTTTATAATTATTTTATTCTCATGGATAAAATAATATTATTACTTGGATAAATATTGATTCAAGTGAATAGAATCAGATTTGGAAGGAATAAGGTAGCTTTTGCTCAATGTGTAGTAGTATGTAAAAAGAATACGAGATCTTGAAAATAATTCCTTGCACTAAACATCTAGAGGAGAATATGAAAATAAATTTGAACTTGTTACATAATTATAATAAAATACATATAAATAAAAATAATATCATAGCATAACATGTGATTACATGGGGAAAACCCTTTCAGGAGAAAAACCCCACACACCAAAGCAGCTCAATTAATTATTGGCTATCAACATTAATTATACCATACACTTGCAGAGCAAGCTTTCAAAAGAGTATCACTAATATAAAATAAGGAGAAAATTGGTTCAAAGCTTCAATGCCTTTTCACAACTCTCTAGCCATGATTCATACAAGCTTCATTACTTACATTACAAAGGATAACACTTCTTGCTTATAGAAATTTTCAAAGAAGATTACTTCATGATCAAGGCAAAAAAATGTGCCACCCTTTAGTGGCATCACTATTTAGGAATAATGTCATGTTTGTTGTGTTGTGCATAGGTCAAAAGTGAATCTTCCAGTTTCCATATGCTCCCAAAATTTCCCTCCACTCACACATGTGCCTCCAATCTAGAATAATAACATGTTCTCCACTATCCCATGTGCACATAAGAGATTCTCCATCAAATTTTTGACTCATCCTCCATATTTGTCATTTTACACCAAAAGAAAAATCATGTGCATCATAAAAGACAACAACTTTGTCTCTTTAGTGGATTGGTACGCCCCACTCCACTCCTATGCACTTTCATCATGCAGATTCTTCCATGGGTCATGCCAAATCATCCACAATACACATCATCACCTACATCACTTGCCACATCACTTGCACAATCCTTAACAACTCACCACTACCACCTCATCACATGAATAGTGACTATGAATAATAGCTCATGAATAGTGATTTGTGAATAGTAACTCATGAATAGTGTCCTAACTTGTCAAGGTTGAGACACCTCAATTATCAACATTATCCCACTTGTCAAATATATTGTAAGACCCAGAGGAACTGTACCAACATGAACTTAACAACTAGGGGCCAAGAGGACCATAAACTCCAAAAACCATCTAAACTTCACTATGCTCATGAGTTTAGTCAATGAATCTAAAACATTCATCAAAGCCTCTACCTTTATCAGTTTTACCCTACCATCCTCAACTATAAATCTCACAAATTGATATTATACATCAATATGTTTTGTACTGACATGAAAATTAGGGTTCTTTGATAGGCAAACAACACTCTGACTATCATAATAAACTATCATTGCACCTTAATATATGAACAGAGACTCTTAATACAAATGGTTTATTTATAGGTGTTAGTAGCTACCATATACTCTACCTATGTAGTGGACAAAGTGACCACATCCTATCACTTACTCATACAACTTATTGCACCACCAAAAAAAGTAAACACATAAGCACTGGCAGATCTTATGCTATCAACATCACTTGCCCAATCTGAATCCACATAACCACATGTGTCAAGAGGATGATTGTCTCCAATCATGTTATCATAATAAAATAATAATAATCCAAGGTACCTCACAAATATATGAATATTCTTCTAACTACATCCCAATGAACTCTACCAGGATTAGGCATATAACAAGAAAGAACTCCCACTACTTGGGCAATGTCTGGTCTAGTGTAGACCATAATATACATCAAACTTCTGACTAGACTCTCGTAAGGCACTTTTCTCATGTCTTTTATATCTGATGGGGATGTAGGACATTATGTATCAGATATCTTTATTGCAATGTAAAAAGGAACACATAATTGTCTGTAATATTACATGTTAAACCTTTGTAATATTGAATTCACATACTTACTCTGGCCAAGCCATAACTTTATATTTTATCTCTCTCTCCTAATCTCTATCCCAAGAATGTGTCTCACAACACCAAGATATTTAATCTCAAAATTTTCATAGATTTGATATTTAATCTTTGAAATCAAAACTTTCCCATTTCCAATGAACACCATATCATCAACGTATAAGGTAATAATCAGGAAATGATCACCATTAATTTTATAATAAACACAAAAATCAGATTTAGATTGCTGAAACCCCAAACTCAATCCATATTAATCAAACTTTCGGTACCACATCCTATGACTCTATTTGATACCATACAAGGATTTTTTAAACTTACAAACCAAAAGTCTTCTACCTTTCACCATGTAGTGCTTTGGGTGTGACATATAAATCTCCTCCTCCAAATCACCATGAAGGAAAGCAGTCTTCACATCCATTTGCTCAATATTTAAAACATAAGTTACTACAATAAAAATCAAGAATATAATGGATGTCATTTTATCAATAGGAGAAAATATCTCACCATAATCAACACCCACAAACTGAGAGTAACCTTTTACAACCAATTGAGCTTTGTGCTTTTCAATGCTACCATCTAAACCAATCTTTTTCTTGAACACATATTTGCATCCAACAAGATTATGTCCTTTAGATAATGGTACAAGGTCCCATGTATCATTAATTTTCAAAGCTTCCATTTCTTTTTCCATAGCAACCTTTTAGGACTCTGAATCATTGATACCTAAATCATCTTTTACAGATCTTAGTTTATCAATGTTATTACTCAAATAAAATATATATCTCCAATCACTAGGAAAATAACATTCTGGTGGTTGTATATACCTTTTAGACCTTCAAACAAGTTGAGGTGGAGGATATTATTCATCTTACTCATCTTAAAAATATTCAGATCTTGATGAGATTTCCTCAACTTCTTGTTTCTGTCATGGCCTTGACTCAACTTTATTAGGTGTAGGAAGAATTTGAATCACTTATTTCTTTTTTATTTTATTTGGTTGTAGTATAACAAAAGAAGGCTTAGTTTCTCTAAAAATAAAATTTATAGAATATAATACCTTTTGGGATACTGGATCCCAAAGCTTATATATTTTCACACCATAGTTATAATAGATGAAGATACATTTAATAGCCTTATTTTTCAACTTTTTCTGCTTCTCCTTTAACATAGGTGCATATGCATCACAACTAAAAACTCTAAGATATCTGAAGGAAGGATTACATCCAAACCACACCTCCATAGACATTTTATCAACAAGATTTAATGTATGAGACTGTTGATCATGTAACAAGCAATGGCTATAGCTTTGTCCCAAACCTTTGTTCTAGTCTAACACCACTAAGCATACTCCTAGCCTTCTCCATCAGTGTCCTGTTCTTTCTTTCTACAACTCCATTCTACTGAGGTGAATATGTATTTGTCTTATGTTTCTATATACCACAATCTTTATAGAATTTTTCAAAATCATTAGAGCAAAATTTACCACCATTTTTAGTCCTTAAACACTTAATTTCTTTCCAGTCTGCAACTTGACCATTGCTTTAAACTCTTTAAGACAACTAAAAACTTCAAATTTATTCTCAACAAAATAAAATCATATACTTCTACTATAATCATAAATAAATGAAACATAATATGTGGATTTTTAAATTAAAAGAACATTAACAAGACCAAATACATAAGAATGAATAAGATCCAAAACACCACAAGATTTATGAGAACTCAAGTAAACCTGAATGTGGTTTTGTTTACCATAAACGCAATGTTGATGTAAATCAAATTAAAGATTGAAATTAGTCAAAGCTTCAACAAATTTTTTATTCTTTAAGGCCCTAAGACCTTTTTTTTCCAATGTTACCAAGTCTCTGGTACCATAACATAGTCTTCTCTACAGGCAATTTAACTCCATAAGATCACTCTTAGGTACCCATAAACCATGACCATCAACATAAATGGTAATGTTATTTTCATCCAAATTAGTAACCTTAGATTTAGTCTTCATAGAAGTACTATTGCACTCAATTATGCATGCATCATATAAAGTTCCAATCCTGACACCTTTAACTATCACCATAACACCTCTAGCCATATTACAACCTTCACATCTACATCTATAAGTTTGATCATAGATAATAAGTTACAAGCTAACCCATGGATATGCAACACACCATCAAAGTGTTTAATATTTCCATACAAAAATATTATTTTAACTCTACCATGTCCAATAATGTTTGGAAAAGAATCATCACCCAAGTACACCTTACCTCCATCTAACTCTTCATACTTAGAAAACTAATTTCTATGAGAGGTCATATGAAAAGATGCACCTGAATCAATCAACCATGCATCATTACCTCCATAGGTTACTAAGGCTTCAATGAATGCATCACTATCTTCCTTCTCAATTTTAGAATTAGAATCATACTTCTTCTTTTCCTTCTTTTATTCTACATAATATGTTCAAAAGTGACCAAATTTTA
This sequence comes from Torreya grandis, assembly GCA_037957365.1. NCBI lineage: Eukaryota > Viridiplantae > Streptophyta > Pinopsida > Cupressales > Taxaceae > Torreya > Torreya grandis. The sequence goes on from JARHVA010002543.1 coordinate 912,278, forward strand.
CCACAATTCCATCATCTTACCTTGGGATTTCTAGGAGATTTGGTTTTTCCCTTGAACTTGGATTTAGATTTTTCATGTTTATCATTCTTCTTGCCTCTTTATTTTTATCATCCTCACACATTCAAGGCCTCTTTGGCACTGAAGGAAAATTTCCTTATCATTTCTTCATAAATCAAAGAAACTATAACATCCTAAACTTTAAAGGTTATATAAGTACTTCCTATAGCCATAATAAGAGAATCCCATGAGTCAAAAAAATAACAAAGCAAAAAATGACATCTCTCTTCCTCATTCATTTTTACACTAATTGGTACTAATTGAGTCACCAACAAATTAAATGATTCCAGGTGGTCTTCAATTTTTCCACTTTATTACATTCTCAAATAATACAACTTATTTCTCAAGAAAATATTATTAACAAGAGACTTAGCTTGGTAGATCTCACCTAGTTTCTTCCACAACTTATTTGTTGTGGTCTCTTCATGGAAATTAATTAGTAAAAAAATTGAAAGGTAAAATCTGATGAGACCTTTCGATTTCTAGTCCATCACATCATGCTTAGGTGCTTCAGCTAGATCTATAGGTCTCTAAACACTTTCATCAATGGCATCCCATAGATCATAGTCAATCAACAGTGTTTCTCTAAGTTTTTGCTAATTACATTCAGAAGAAGGAAGAAAATAAGGTTAAAGGTTTGGGGTTTGACGTTACCTGGATTAATTTGCGCACTGTATCTAAGCTTTGTGGGAGCTCCTCTTTGGCTATGGAGGAAACACCTGTAGAAAGAAAGAGACTTAAACAAGGAGAATGTTAGAATAGGATATGGTCGACTGCCAAGCTACGCGCTCGGTCCCGAAAGCGTAAAACTCTGTAAGGGATGACAGTCCACTATTTAAAGAAAAGAGATTGGTATAAAAAGAAATGAGAAAAGACTAAAAGAAATGGAAAGGTAGAATATTATGTACCTGTTCCCTGTAGTCTGTGTATTTCAGAATATTATAGCAGGCTAGTTAAAGGTTTTGTTTGGTCTTTGGGCTATTTGGATGAGTTTTCTAGTTTGCACAGTCACCAATGTCAGTTAGGCTACCGATGTTGGTAGGTAAATGGTGCTGATGTCAGTTAGGCTGCCGATGTTGGTAGGGGCAGTGGGCCTTTGGATGGGTTTCAGGATATTTTTGTGGTAGACAGAGGACTCTGAGAGTTTAAAGGTTTGTGCAGGGTTGCAGGAAGGTGAATAGGGTCTGAAGAAGGGTAGAGGTAAAGGGTTGGTGTGTAAAAGGAGGTGGGAATAAGAGGAAGGATTTTCAGCCCTTCCATTGAAGAAGTTGGGTCTCTTTGACAATATTTATAAATAGTAAATGGAAACCAATTAACAATGTATTCTAAAACTTTAAAATAAAGACCAGAGTACTTAGCTTTATGGTGAAGACCCAAGGGTGTCAGGATGCTTATTCCTATTGTGGCTGATGTCGAGGTCCTCATACAATGTTTCAATCTAATCTCAAGAATAACTTGTGCAGAGTTTCTATATCCAGGAGGATGATAGTTGAATTTTGATGCTTGGTCTTAGAGTGTGCACGTCGATATGCGAAGAGGTGGGGGCAAGCTCAAGGTTAGAACCTAGCTTGTGTAACTGATGTCGATGATCCCATTGGCATCGACTGATAGTTGACTGATGTTGGCAGCTAGAGAATGGGTAAAAGGGCTATTTTTAGCTCTTTGCCCATTTCTCCATTTGCCAAGTGCATTTGTCGTTGGAGAATAGTCAAAAGATGGGTTTATTAGGCACGAGAGTTAGTTATGAGGTTAGTATGAAGTGAGAATAGGTCATGGGTAGTTAGGATTTAGATGACCTAGTCTCAGGGTGACTCATAGGGTAAGAAATGGTCTTAGGATGAGGTGTCTAGGCGAGGTGTCTAGGTGAGGTGATTAATTTAAAATAAGTAATTTATTTTAAATTAATAAAGTGTGAAAGTGTGGTTTAGGAGTGTTAAAGTTAGAAGGGGACCAAGGGGGGGTTGACATAATATTGGTGTCTACATTTTTTCCTTTTTGTCTTGTGGTTTGTCTTGACGAACTGCAAGACAAAAATAGGTGTAGGTTGCCCCAGGTATGGAATGAGGTATTCCCCCTCAAAGTGGGAGTCAAGGGAAGGTAATCTGATATCAGGTGCTGCTTTGATAGGTAGTGGATGGGTAAGGTGAGGTTGGAGTGTGAATGCTGCAATAGTTGAGATAGCGCGTATACCACTTCACTTGATAGGCAGGTCAAATTGTCACAGGCAAGGTTGAAGAGTGCTAAAATCGAAGTAACCGGTCCCTAGCTTATTAGTGGTAGCTGATTGGGTTAAATGATCAAAGCTATAGCTCTAATGGTCGAGGAGGACTAAAATTGAAGTAACCAGTCCCCAGCTTATTAGTGATAGCTGATTGGGTTAAATGATCAAAGTTGTACTCCAATGGTTGTCATGTTCCAAGTATCTTGGGCTAGGAAGTGCTCGTGGAAAACATGGAAATGTCACAAATATTGGGGATCAACTTGGTCATGATCTGACAATACATGTGAGGGGTGCGTATAATTTGCTAACTATTCATGAGGTAGCATACGCAATCAAAATAACTAAGGCAAAGTTGTCTCAAAAGTGGTCATGGTCTGAGGAGATATTCACGATCTCTAAGGTTATTTATCGAGTTGAGCTGTGATATAAGTGATCTCGAGTGTTGTGTATTATGGTGAGGGAGAGGTATATGATCTCCAGTGTGCCCCATGAGGAGTCTAAGGTGACTTCTACAGTGTCAGGGCTAGTTGTGTGGGCATGATTTTGGGCAGTTGGAAAGAAGACCTATATTTTGAGGTTGCCGATGTTGGTTAGGAAACTGATGTCGATTATGGATAAAGTAATTAATTGTCAATGTTGGTCTATATTAGCCAATGTCAGTAGCCTAGGGCATGGTTTTGCTGACATCGGTGGCCTACCAAACCTGATAAAATTAGATTGGCAGCCCACCAAAAGTCATTTGTGAATTTTAAAGTGTTGAAAAAGAGAGCTCTGAGGTGTTGAGTTATACAGACCTCTAGTTGTTCATGGCATCAGTGTTAGGTGTTAGGGTGTGAGTGGTGAGGAGTATTGGTGAGTGTTGGAGGGTTGGTAAGTGATTGGGAGCCTTGTGGGCCATCGGCGATCAGATTAAGGAGATGAAGTAAACAGAGATGGCAGACATCGGGGGAGGCCCTATAGGAGGACCACCACCATTGGCACTCGTTATACCACCTCAGCAGTAATGACGAGATGAGGTAGGGTGTGCTTTGTGAATATTTGATTGTTTTTTAATTTGATGTTATTTTTGTAATTTTTGGAGGTTTTAATGATAAATTGGGTGGGAGAGGTCCAAGAGAAGGGTGGGTAGATTAGGTAGGGTACTTTTAGGGAGTTTTAGGAGGGTTTAGGGGTAAAATGGGGAAGATATGGGGAAGCCCTAATTTTTATGGCTTGCCTCATTCGGCCCTAGGGCCGAACCAGTCACCAATGCTGGCGGTTCTGCCGATGTCAGCTGACAACTTGACCGATGTCAGTTAGGTAGGTGCCGATGTTGGTGATGTAGTTACTGTCGTTAGCACTATAACTAATGTCGATTGCCTTAAAATGTGGTTTAGGCATTGAAAAAGTTGAAAATGATAATCTAGAAGGCCTAAGTCATGCCGATGCACTCCCAAATGTGATATTTTAGGATATGTGGTGAGCCTAGGGTTTGGTCCATTAGGTAGATGAATGGGCAAATGGCTGAGCTAACCTCAGAAGACCCCATGTCAATTGAGTGCTACCTACATAGCCCCTATTTTAAGGGCCTCAGGCCAATGTAATTCTCTCAAAAGGGAAGAAGAGTCAAAGAGATTTGTGGTTATTTGCGTGTGCTAATGTTGTTGTGTATGTGTTAGTTGGATGCAGGTTAAGTAGTCATTGATGTTGAGAGATCATCTCCTGACATTGTTGAAGTAGATGCATCAAGATATCATAAGAGAGGAGTGGGCACACATGGCCGTTGTAGGGCTCAGCAGGTTGCGGTGATACTATCGAGTGGCCAGGGATGTTAGCTTGATGGTGGCATTGATCGAGTGGTGGGATCATACCACCAACACCTTTCACCTACCGACTAAAGAGTTGACTATGATAGTTGAGGATGTGTATTAGATTTTTTAGTTGTTGATACATGGGGCAGACTTATATGCATGCTCTAGAGAAGAGCATGACATACATATGGCTACATTATTTAGGGAGCACGCTGCTGAGGTGACTTACCATTTAGCAAGTTTTACGTATGAGCTGGTTTATGCTACAGATGAGGATGAGCATTGACTTGCCATCCTGATGATGATTGGCATCACAGTTTACGCCCTTCTTGATGTAGAGGGAGGGAGGTTCCTAATCGCGTGACCAGGGTTTTGACAGACATGATAGTGGAGCAGACAATTTTTGTGTGGGCTCTAGTATTTTTAGCCCAATTATACAGGGAGCTATGGGGGATTAGCCAATGATAGCGGTATAGCTTGTGTGTGGGCCACCTTCTGCACTATTGGGTGTATGAGCATATTGTGGTCACACGACCTCTTGGCCTCCCAGTAGCGATCTAGGCCAGCTTCAAAGTTGGTTTTAGGCGATGGCGAGAGGTCATGGCATAGACACGTGTGGATGGCATCATCAGAGATATTGATTACTGCAGGGGGTACTAGATGCCCTAATTCTAGCTGATATTATTTGGAGGCCATACCTATTATATCTAGTATTCAGAGATTAGGTAGAGCAGCTAGTGGGGGTCTAGAGCTTATGATGGGTGAGGGGTAGGTGAGCTAGAGAGCTCGAGAGAGTTCTTATTGAGAGAGTATGGTGCCAGTATGGGCTTGTACAGGATGTGCCACCTGCTTTCCCATAATATAGATGAGATGACATTGAGGCACCCCTCCCACTGCCAGAGGAGATAGAGTGGCCAAATTTTGAGGAGATACTCACAGGTCTAGGTGTGGCAGATCCAGGGTGTACAGTGGCCTACTCAGCTTGGTGGGCAGGTCAGTATGCAGGGGTTTAGAGGGGACCACCTCCTAATCTGTAGGTGGTCAGTAGAGAGAGGGATGCCACCATCTAGGAGAGAGATGCAGCATGTGCATAGGTGGTAGTACTGTAGGGATAGGTGATAGTTTTGATGGCACAAGTGGCTGCCTTGACAGGGTAGGTTACTACATTATAGGGGTAGTTGGCCATAGCCCAGGCATAGGTGTTAGCAGGGTAGGGCCCTATTCAGTCGCCACCACAATAGCTGGTACAGGAGCCAGTTTAGTCACCACCATAGTAGCCACCTCAGCCACAACCATAGATTTCACTACAGGGCATGGCATCAGGATTGATGGGTTCACTACAGACTATACCTGTATCTAGGTACAACACTGCATTAAATGAGATCACATATTATGAGGGTGCCATCAGGCAGTATCCATAGATTCAGTGATATTTTGAGATGCTGGCTCAGTAGCGATCTGTGTCGCACGCCATTGCCTCCAGTTCTCAGAGACAGTGATGGTCAGAGAGTGGAGATGATTCAGCGTCTTCACGACCATGACCACCACCACAACCATGAGGTGTTAGTTATTAGTTGAGATGTATATATATACCAGCCTATGTGCCATTGACACGAGATGTACATACATTTTGAGAGAGAGATAGATATATTATACTATTTCAGATATTGATGTACATATATATATATATATATATATGAGATTTTTGAGATATTGACATGTTATGGATATTTTGGTTATGTTAGTGTTTTTAGCATTTCCCATATGTTTGATGGTACATGCTTGAAATGATGAATGTATGATGATGTTACAGCTTTTTCCATATTGTGTGTGGTTTTTTCATCCTTAGCAATTTTCCATATTAGTGATGATGTATGCTAAAAATGAAATGAGTTTATTTATGCTTCAGTAGTTTTCCATATTGGTGATGGTATATGCTTCACATAAATTGTGTTTGGTTGTTAGTTTCCATGTGTATTGTTTTCCATAGAAACTAATGTGAATGGTCAATGATAATTTATATAACACAAATTGATATTTGTATTAAATAAATCATGATGTGATGTTAGTGGTTAGGAAATGTTTTGGTTTTCACGTTATTGGCATGTGATGAAATGTAAGAAGTGAAAGGCGTGTTGCTCTTTCATTGACAAGGACTATAATGATAACATAGATAGGGTTGTTGTAAACAAAAGCCCCATTCATGCATTACGTCGATGACCATTGGTTTGTGTTAGAGAAGTATTCTAATCACTTGACGTTAAGAGAGCTCAAAATCCCTTGAGTATTTTGGGGTAATAGGTGTGATTATGTGATATGTCAGGATAACGTACCCCCTTTTTAGCAGGGATAACTTTGCCCCTTTTATAGGTGACCCTGAGAATGACTATAGGCAAGTCCATGACTTAATAGTTTGTAGACTGATCAATGAAAGAAGTTTACTTGGGATGTTGTTTTAATTTGTGGTCATGTGAAGCTGATTGATGCAGGCAACTTCTGAGAAGGTACATGTTTTTAGAAAAATTTGGGCATAGCCATCCTTCGAGGGAATGGTCTATAGTTTACTTTGTATGTTTTGAATTTATTGAATAGCTATCCTTTAAGGGAGCAGTCTATTTATTATAGCAATAATGTAGCTGTCCTTCGAAGGAGCAGTTTACATTTATAGTTTATGACCTTTTGTTAGGCATCCCAATTTTATGTTTTGTTTGTTGACTGAAGTTTTAGTCATGGACTAGGCTATAGAGGTTTAGGGGTTTCCCATTTTATTAGGACAAAGCATTTACTACTTTAAAAAAGGGTTAGCTAACATTTGTAGGGAAAAAGGGTAAAAAGGAATAGGAATGAGGATGACAGGGGTTGCTCAAAGGATGAGCTCAAGTTAAACGTTAATTGAATGATTACTTGATTAACAGTAGAATGGTCGTAGATGCAAGGCATTAAGGGGCTCAAGTTTTGGCTGGCCTTCGAGAGAAGACACATGATAAGTCTCTGATCCATACTTGTGCATTATTATATAAGGTCTAAGCCAATTAGGAACAAACTTGCCTCGCTTACTTCTTTCCATATTGGTCACGTGTTGGTTTTATTTAAGGACGAGATCTCTGATTTTGAAATCTCACTCTTTCAGATTTTTGTTGTAGGCACACTTGATGCGATCTTGGTAGATATGAAGATGATTAAGAGAGGCAAGATGACATTCGTCAAGTAACTTGAGTTGTGCTAATCGATCTTGATGAAAGTCATTGTTAGAAATTATGTCGTGCAAGGAGATGCGTAGAGAAGGTATTTGTACTTCAAGAGGCAAGACGGCCTCGGTTCCATACACTAAGGAGAAAGGGGTAGCACCCATAGGGGTTCGGATGCTAGTGTGGTAGGCCCATAAAGCAAAGGGAATGTGAGTGTACCAGTCCCTTCTAGTGTCGTTGACCACCTTCATTAGGATTTTGGTTAAGATTTTGTTAGACGCCTCTGCCTGTCCATTTGCTTGTGGGTAATAAGGTGAAGAGAAGCTGAGTTTGATGTTGAAAGAGTCACAAAGTTTTTGGATGGTTTTATTTTTGAAATATTTGCCATTATCGGTGATGATCTTGTGAGGTACACCAAAATGACAGATGATGTGGTGGTTAATGAAGTCAACAATTTTCTCAGCTTTAGTGGAGATGAGGGAAACAACTTCCACCCATTTAGTGAAGTATTTAGTTGCTGTGATAATAGACTGATATCAAAGAGACAAATGAGGGTTAATCTCACCGATTAGATCTAAACCCCATTGTTAAAAGGGCCATAAATCCTTCGCAACTTGTAAAGTGTGGCTAGGGACGTGAAGTAGGTTAGCATGTTGTTGGCATTTGATACAATGTAGAACATAGTCACTGCAATCTTGGTGAAGAGTGGGCCAATAATAGCCCAGGCAGAGGATGCGCTTTGCAACGTAATTACCACTAAAATGTCCTCCACAAATCCCATCATGGAATTGTTTGATGGCATGAGATGTCTCAGTGGAAGTTAGGTAGCAGAGAAGGAGACCGTCGAAACCTCATATATAGAGAAGACCCCCTAGCATGGTGTATCGAGCAGTACTCTTGATAAAATCCCACCATCCATTGCTAAAGAGGTCAAGAGGAATGATAAAATAGGTTAAGTAGTCAACAAGTTGTTTATACCAAACATCATGTGGACTAGAGTCGATATTACCGCTAAATTTGATGTCAGTTGAGATATATGAGGGTAATGCCAAACGGTGTACCATGACATAGATTCTCGAGGAGGTAGATGAAGATGGGATGTGTGAGGTGAGAGAGGCCATAGTGTTGGCAAACTTATTCATAGAGCGAGGAACAGTTTGTAAGAGATAATGGTCAAAAAACCCTAACAATGTGTCAACATGGTGTTTATAGCATTGCAAAATTTCATTTTTACAAAGATATGAATCGTTAATCTGATTAATGACTAGTTGTGAGTCACCAAAGATATTGATTGTCTTGATGCCTAAGAAAATGGTAGTTTAAAGTCCCAAAATTAAGGCTTCATACTCAGCCATGTTATTGGTGCATTCAAAGTCAAGTTTGAAGGATAGAGGCATGGGCTCACCCTCGTGAGGGATGAGAATGACCCCCACACCCCCACCGTGTTGACATTTAGATCTGTCAAAAAACATTGTCATTTGATAAAAGATGTCATCGATGGATAGCATGGCGATAAACTCATCAGGGAATTCACAGTTAGAGGGTTGGTTATCAGGTAAAGGGGCATCTGCTAATTGGTCAGTGATCGTTTGCCCCTTTATAGACTTTTGTTGAATAAATTCTAAATCAAACTCAGTGAGAAGCATGAGCCAACAAGCCATATGTTGGTTTTGGTATGGCTTGGAATGCATGTATTTGAGAGGATCGGTGTGGGTGATGACATAAGTCTTGTGATTGAGGAGATAATGGCAAAGTTTGGAGGCAACAAAGACTAATTCCAAGCAAAGTTTTTTGGTATGAGTATACCGAGTTTCGTAGTCAATGAGCGTTCAACCTATATAATAAACTGCTTGCTCACGATGTTGTTCATCTCGATGCGTAATCATGGCACCTAAGGAATGATCTATTGCTGAAATATAAAGATAGAAGGGTTGGTCATCTTTAGGTGGAATAAGGACTGGTGGAGAGACAAGATAGCGTTTAAGAGCCTCAAAAGCCTCTTGGAAATCTTGATCCTAGTTAAAGGAGACATCCTTCTTGAGGAGGTGATGGAAGGGTTGGCATTGGTCAGATAGCTGTGAGATGAAGCAATGAATAGATTGACGCTTCCCTTGCAGGCTGCAAAGTTGTTTTAGGTTAGTTGGTGGGGGCATCTTGAGTATGGGTCAAATCTTAGCTGGATCTACCTCAATGCCATGAAGGGAAACAATGAAACCCAAAAGCTTCCCTAAGAGAACCCCAAAGATGCATTTCTTGGGATTGAGTCGAATTTTATATTGTAGTAGGTGAGTGAATATTGTTTTGAGAATGGTTAGGTGGTCATGATGAATTTTGGATTTTTCCAATAGGTCATCCACATAGTCCTCCATGATTTTGTGGAGAAGATCGTGAAAGATATAAGTCATGGCATGTTGGTATGTAGCACCTACATTTTTGAGGCCAAAAGGCATGAACCTATAGCAAAACATATCCTAAGGGGTAATGAAGGTGGTTTTATGTTGATCTTCTAGCGCAATCAAGATTTGGTTATATCCTAAAAACTCATCCATGAGAGATAGCATCTCATGTCCGGCCGTAAGATCAACAAGTTGGTCGATGTTTGGCAAAGGAAAGTCATCCTTTGGGCAAGCTAGGTTAAGGTCATGATAGTCAGTACAAATTCAAATTCTAGTTGCTTTTGTGACAGGGATAATGTTTAACACCCATTGCGGATACTCAATGGGTTGGATAAATGAGATGGAGAGAAGACGTTGAAGCTCCTCTTTGACAAGGAGTGCGACGTGAGGATGCATCTTGTGAAGCTTTTGCCTGACAGGATTAGCTTTGCAGTTCATGATGATGTTGTGAATGATAATGTCAGGGTCAATATCAGGCATATCGCTATAAGACCAAGCAAAGGATTTGCTATGATCTGTAAGGAATTTGGTATAATTGATTTGTTCTTGGGCATCCAAAGATTGACCAATCTTTAAAATGTGAGGAACATCGTAAGATGGGAGATTAATGTCAACAGTTGATTCATTTAACATAACCTATGTTTTTGAAGGAAGTGATCATTGTATGAAGGAGTCATTTGCACCCATGTAGGTGAGTATGGCATCATCATCTATGCATTGGATAGTGTTCATGCTAGAAGATTCATCGTTTATCATGTCTAGATAAATGAGAGGAAGAGACTTTGATGCCCCACCTAGTTGATAGGTCAGGGGTTCCAAGTGAATGGCATTTATGCAAAAAAAACTAGGAGGGATGGAGACCACTGACTCCGTGGGTGAGGATGGGGGAATAGATGAGGTTGGAGGAGAATGCTCTATGACTTTTTCATGGCGAGGGTTCTTAGAGGGTTCTGTAGGTTCTTCAAAACCCACGCCATGTCATTTCTTGGCATTTTTGATTCCCTCATCATTTGGAGGCTCAATGGGCTGGTGGGGACCTTGTTCATAGTGCCCAAAGCCAAAACCCTTCCATGCACACCTATAAAGATAGGTGTGAGTAAAGCTAGGGTTGTCGAGAAAGGAGAAATTAGAAGTGAATAGTCAGGGTGATGAGAGAGGATTTCCAATAGTAGGAGCCTAATCTAGTCCTCCATAAATGAGATTAGTTTAGAGATTAGGAGGACCATATGGGATGACCATTCCAATGCAATGGTCATAGTTAGGATGGTGATGAAGTTATCCATATTCCTGAGGAGTTTGGAACATGTCAAGGGTAAGCAAACGATACTCCCCAAGCGAAAGGCATTGGAAGGTATCTTCCATAGGATCTTTCATGGTCACTTGAGGAGTAGGCTTAGGTGCGACCGGTGTTTGCGAACTTGTCGAGGTTTCTGTAGTTGGAGGTGGTGTTTGGGTGGATGTTTTCAAAGGGATGAGAACATCATTAGGTCAGGAGGTTGTGTTGCATGTTTTAAAGGGGGAAGGGTTAGTAGGAATGACACGAACCTGACCTTCATATTCAAACTTGACACAACGATGTAATGTGGAAGGGACACAGGTCATGGCACATATCCAAGGTCATTCCAACAGCATGTTATATTAGAATTCCCCCTTAATGATATAGAAGAGTTCTGGAATTATACGTGGGCCAACACGAATATGCAAGACCACAGTGCCAATGGTAGTGGTGGTGGAATCATTGAAAGAGTGAAGAATTACATCAATTTTTGACATGCAGTTCTTCGAAAGGGCTAGTTGATCATATGCATGGGTAGAAATAATATTGATGCTAGCACCTCCATCAATCATAACCCACTTAACATGAGTTTGATCAATGTAAGCCGTGATAAAGAGGGTAGCATCTTGATCTTCTAGGTTGGAGGTAGGAATCTCAGAATCACTGAAGGTGATGGAGGCGATGGTAGGTAATGATTTGACTAAAGCAGCTAATGGTTGGGGGTCTTCAAGTTGGACCTCTATTACTTGTAAAGCTTTGATTAAGGCTTGGCGATGTTGCAGAGAGCTTTGAATTAGATCATATAAAGACATTTTCACAAGAGTTTGGTGAAGTTGTTTCACCATGGAGTCATGGATTACCTCCGAAGATGTTAGTTGGGATTCGCCCAAGATTGAAATCTTGGGTTTTGGTAGTTGAGAAGGCTTGAAAAATGGATATGTCTAAGGGATAGAAACTTCTCTTTTCCTTTATCCTTTAAGGTTTTTTACTTGGTGGCCACATTAATAGTGTTGATTTCGAATAAAGGGGGAGAAGGTGGTAGAGGGACAATAGTCTCACGTTGGGATCTTGATTCAAGTGAGGAGGTTTGAGAGACATGGAATGGTGTCGGTGGTTTGTTGAAAGGGTGGTTAAGAGGATCCTTAATAAGAAGGGTATCCTTTTCTAGATGTTGACAAATGACAACCTTAAGAGCACAACAATTCTCAGTATCATGCCCAAGTGTGCGATGATATGCACAGATTTTAGTGTCATCGAACCAAGATGGTTTTGGTTTGAGAGGTTGGTATGGCTTAATTGGCAGGAGAATGATTCTAGAAGACTGCAACAATTGATGTAACAACAAGGCATAGGAACCCACTAATGGGTCTGCACTCTTTGTTGTAGTAGGGGTTGACAACTTTTGTTTAGGAGTTGTAAGAGGAATTTTTTGTACCACCTTTTTGGTTGGTGGTGTGGCCACATGTGTAGATGGCACTTTCTTGATAATAGGTGTTGGATTTTTTTGAGGAAGTATGTTTTTGATAGGTAGAGGGAGTAATGAAGGCAATTTGTTTTTGTAAGGTGTTGGAATAGGGAGCAATCCTGTCAAAGTGGAAGGATGTGGACCCAAGATAGATGGTAATGGTGAAGGTGGGGGAGGAGTTCTCTGACGTGGTTTAGCAACCTTCTTTAGTACGGTGCGAGGACCACTACTATGCAGGGTGAGGTTCAAATTTACCTTCACTTGTGGGTGAGTGAGGTTTGATACAGGGTGAACACTGAGAGATGTAATCTGTTTCAGCATGGTGGACGTCTGCGAGGATTTGGGTTCAAGTGTGGACAGTTGAGCTTCTGAAGATTTGGAAGTGGAAGCCCGATCCTCGTTAGAGAATTTAGGGTAATTTGTCACGGAAGGGTCAAAAATATAAGATGAAGAGGGATGTGTAAGATAAGGAGCCTTAAGTCTCTCCCATAACGCCTCATGTTCTAGCTTCCTAGAGTCGAGAAATCCTAAGTTTTTTTCCAATTGAGAGAAGGGTTTAGAGGATGTCACACGAGGTCTTACAATCAGTCTTTTAGAGGATTTAGGTAGTTGTGAGAGTGGAAACATGTTAGATGCAGTGATCTCGGGCCAAAGGTGAGAGAGAATTATTACCGAATCTTCTTCGGCTGAAGTGGGTGAAGTGGCAAGTTCTTCTCTCGACAGAGAAGGGATTGGAGAATGTGGCTCTTCGAGAGGATAAAGCGCAGGGATGATCATGCCTTCCATGTGTGGTCTGGGAGTGTGGAAAGTATGCTCCTCCATTGGTAATAAGAAGGATGAGGGCGGGGATATTGGCATTGGTACCATCAAGGTGTCCTCCAATATAGGAGAGGTCAAAGTAGACTCTCCTACGCGTGAAAGGGGGGTGGATGGAGGTGTTTGATGTCATGGGGGTGATATGGGTAAAATAGGCTCTTCTACCCATGGAGGAGAAATATGTTGACTAACCTCTTCAAACTGTGAGAGAGGTTGGTTAGGAATAAAAGGATAAACCATGTCGACCATAAGTATGTTGCGCTCTTGAGGGTCATCAGCCATGGTCTAAACATTTTTCTGACTTGGGGGATGGTTAGGAAATGGTTGTCTAAAGACGTCATGTTTTGGTTAGCCAATGCATTAGGGTTATCCAAAACAAGGTCCCCCTTGTCCAACATGTCGTAAACAACATTTTTGAGGGTTTTGCAATTGTCTATGTCATGACCCTTGACACGGTGATAGTTACAAAAGTCATTTTCCCTATACCATGCAGGGATGGCTCGTGAGGGGTCAAACTGAGGTGGTGGTTGGATCTGAGGGAGGTTGAGGACTCCCTGCTTCACTATTTTATCCAATATGGAAGCGTATGATTCTCTTATTGGAGTGTATTGATGCTATAGATACCATTGTTGGAATTGTCTTGTGATGTTTTGTGATGTAAAAGGCTTAGATTGGTTGGTTGTGGTAGAAGATGATGATCTAAGGACCACAACATTTGTTGATCCCTTGGACTTGGAGTGGGAAGAAAAAGATTTGGAAGAAGGGTCATTGGATTTTGCATTGGTATTTTTGCTACGCAATTTGACCTTATCCTCTTTGACTACACAAATTTCAAGCTTTTGGGCCATAGTGAAAGCTTCATCAAATGTGCAGAAAGTTTGAACTCGCAAAGTGGATGAGATGTGCTTGACACATGCTCTTGAAAAGAGCTCAATGAGCTCAAGTTGAGGTAGTGAAATGAAGAGTTGGTTGATCAAACCTCTCCAATGGGTGACGAAGTCTGCTATTGATTCATCATCAAATTGTCTAATAGAATATAGGTCTGTGATGGAGACCTTCTTGGTGATGTTGATTGAGAAGTGGTTGAGGAATAGCTGAGCCAGTTGAGTGAAGGTAAAGAGAGAATGATTGGTAATGGAGCTATACCAATCAAGGGTGGTGCCAGAAAGTGACATGGGGAATGTGCGAAGTAATAATGCATCATCACGCGCTATGAGGTAGCAAGCATGTCTAAATTCTTGTAGACGTTGTTGTGGGTCTTCTTTACTCTGAAAGCGAGTAAATTTGAGAGTTCCCACTGGCTAGGGTATGGTCGAATAGGGACCGAAGGGTGGATAGGTTCGTTACAAATTTATTCATATGAAAAAACACTCATTGAACCTGAAACAGATGTCTCAAGGTTGGACATCTTATTCATCAGCATCTTAATTAGATCAGTAGATGGATTGGCAGGAGGAGCACCCCCTAAGTTATAGGGTACTTGGAAGGCATTGGGAGGGGTGTATGACGTACTTGGTTGCATTTGTGTAGGTGCAACATATTGGTAGTTCATCATAGGGACTGATGTCGAGGTCAAAGGGGCTTGTGCCATAAAGTTAGAGGACACAACTTGACTAGATGCCGCTAAGGGTGGTTGAATGGCGGTGACACTAGTTAAAGGATAGGTAGTCACTCTTGTGTTTATAGGCATGAGAGTGGGTGGGATAGAGATAATCAAGTTCTAAAAAGGTGTCGAACTTGGTTGAATTGTTTGTGGTTGAGGGGGTACAGAAACCCCAATGGAGGTTGGTCCAAAAATAGAAGGGGAGGCCAAATCTTGAACATTGGCCATGGTTGGGTTACTGGTTGAGGCAATGGCTTGAGTGACCATAGGTTGGGTAACGGATGCTGTTGATATCATTACTGTTTCAACCAAGGAAGTTAGCATCCCATAAATAGGGTTACCTAAAAGATCTCGCATTTGGCTTCTAGTGAGATAATGTTGGAGAGCCTTGATGTTGTGGTCAAGGAATCTCTCAAAAGCTTGATCCCCTACGGGAACAATAGGAGGTTGATCAGGGGTTGGTTGGATAGGAGTATGCTCAATGTCTGAAGTATACTCCATTAGATGACTTGGTATGAAGGGTGAAGGTGGGAGTGGATGTTGACTTGCGTGGTCAATAAGAGATTTGGCTTGACTGCGTGTCAGAACCCTCCAAGGCAAAATGGGTTCAGGTTCCAAAAACTGTGTTTCAATTTTAGAAAACTAGAATTTGTGTTTAACAACAAAAAAGTCAGGTTTTAAGCTTGCTATTTTGGAAAGAAAATTTGTTGACAGTGACTGATGTTGATTATTTAATTGATGTTAGTTATGAAATGTTGCCGAGGTCGATAAGCTAACCGACGTCGGTGAAGCTGAGTTGCTGACGTCGGTGGAAAAGCCGATGTCAGTTTATGTGTAATTCCAAAAACACAAAAAATTGAGTTTTTGAAAGAAGGATAAATTTTGAGTTGTTTTTGGACTTCAGAATGATGCGACCTTACCAACTCAAATAATCAGATAAAAATAATAGAATAGATGATTAGGCAAGCAACCTCTAAAACGTTAGATTCCTAGGAATAAATTTTAGAGTCGTGGTGGCTTATGCCTTAGAAGAATGTGTTTGGGAATTGGGCTTTTATAATAGGTCCTAAAGAGGAAATCTATGGCTAGTTTCAGGTTGTATTTTGGTGCTCAAAGATCTATGTTAGGTTCAGTACGTGGCCTGGTTCTGGGGATTGCTCCCTTCACTTCATGAACCCAGAGCCAAGTTGGGCTGCTTAGCAAATATATACCTTGCATATAGTTTATACTCTACCAGAGAACAAAGTGGGTCCTCCTCTTGCTAGTGAAGTCTAAGTAGGATCACTAGGAAGGGTATGGTATCTGCTAGGTGATGAAATCCTAGACGAGCCTTGTCTTAAGTAAGTTTAAGTGTTTGATTTGATGTGATTGTGGTTTGGTTGTGTAACATTTGTGCACTACGATTTATTCATAATGATTTTAATTACTAAGTGGGCTAAGTATGCATTCAAGCAAGAATGAAATGCAATTATTTTTAACCCAAATTGAAATATGTTGTTCAAATGCAAACAATTGGATAAAAGGTTAAGAGTATGAATTTTTCACTACTCTAAGATGCAGGCAAGAAGTGACAAGAATAAAAAGAAAGATGTTCTTTTTAACTTCTGCTAATGGCTTCTTTTCGAAATAAAGAGATAGAAGAAGGATGCAAGAAGAGAATATTTTCCTAATGCAACTATATGAAAATTTTATTTTTCTAAAAGAATGAACCCAAGGAAAAATTCAGGTGTCCCACCGGGCGTGCCAAAATATTTCTTTAAGTTTTTGCTAATTACATTCAAAAGAAGGAAGAAACTAAGGTTAAAGGTTTGGGGTTTGACGTTACCCAGATTAAGTTGCGCACCGTATCCAAGCTTTGTGGGAGCTCCTCTTTGGCTGTAGAGAAAACACCTGTAGAAAGAAAGAGACTCAAGGAGAATGTTAGAATAGGATATGGTGGACTACCAAGCTACGTGCTCGGTCCCGAAAGCGTAAAGCTCTGTAAGGGATGACAGTCCACTATTTAAAGAAAAGAGATTGGTATAAAAAGAAATGATAAAAGACTTAAATAAATGGAAAGATAGAATACTGTGTACCTATTCCCTATAGTCCATGTATTTTAGAATATTACAGCAGGATGGTTAAAGGCTTTGTCTAGTCTTTGGGCTGTTTGGATGAGTTTTCTAGTTTGCACAGTCGCTGACGTCAGTTAGGCTGCCGATGTCGATAGGGGTAGTGGGCATTTGGATGGGTTTTAGGATATTTCTATGGTGGATAGAGGACTCTGGGAGTTTAAAGGTTTTTGCAGGGTTGTGGGAAGGCGAATAGGGTCTGAAGAAGGGTAGAGGTAAAGGGTTGGTGTGTAAAAGGAGGTGGGAATAAGAGGAAGGCTTTTCAGCCCTTCCACAGAAGAAGTCAGGTCTCTTTGATAGTATTTAGAAATAGTAAATGGAAACCAATTAACAATGTATTCTAAAACTTTGAAATAAAGACCAGATTACTTAGCTTTATGGTGAAGACCCAAGGGTGTCAGGATGCTTATTCCTATTGTGGCTGATGTCGAGGTCCTCGTACAATGTTTCAATTCAATCTCAGGAATGACTTGTGTAGAGTTTATATATCCAAGAGGATGATAGTTGAATTTTGATGCTTGGTCTCAGAGTGTGTGCATCGATATGCGAAGAGGCGGGGGCAAGCTCAAGGTTAGAACCTGGCTTGTGTAACCAAGGTCAACGATCCCACCAGTGTCGGCCAATAGTTGACCAATGTTAGTGGCTAGAGAATGGGTAAAAGGGCTATTTTTAGCTCTTTGCCCATTTCTCCATCTACTAAGTGCATTTTCCATTGGAGAATGGTCAAAAAATGGGTTTATTAGGCACGAGAGTTAGTTAGGAGGTTAGTATGGAGTGAGAATAGGTCATGGGTAGTTAGGATTTAGATGACCTAGTCTCAGGGTGACTCATAGGGTAAGAAATGGTCTTAGGATGAGGTGTCTAGGTGAGGTGATGAATTTAAAATAAGTAATTTATTTTAAATTAATAAAGTGTGCAAGTGTGGTTTAGGAGTGTTAAAGTTAGAAGGGGACCAAGGGGGGGTTGACACAATATTGGTGTCTAAAAATAGATCTTCCAATTTTATCTTCCACATCTCAAAATTACTTACTAAAAAAATTTCAACCTTCATTATCCTTGACGTTCTTTCCATTTTAAAATTCTTTACATAAATAACTCCAAATATCTCTTGCACAATCTCACACTCAAAACTGGATTAGCTCAAAAAATCCAACAAACCACAACTAGAACCAAAACTGGCCAGGCTCTGATACCAATTGAAAAGAATATGAGATCACTAAAATAATTCCTTACTCTAAACCTCTAGAGGATAATATGTAAATAAATTTGAACTTGTTACACAATTCTAAGAAAATACATACAACTAGAAATAAAAACATACCACTCCATGATGTAAGTGCATGTGAGTGGAGTGGGGTGGAGAAAACCCTTTCAAGAGAAAAAACCCACATTCCAAAGTAGCTCAATGTATTATTGACAATCAATACCAATTACACCATACAATTACAGAGCAAGCCTTCACATGAGTATGCTAGTATACAACAAGGAAAAAAACTAGTTCATAGATTTAGTGCCTTTGCACAACTCTCTAGATTACAAGATTATAAAGTTTAGCAACTTCATGCTTCATACAAGCTTCATTACTTACATTATAAATGAGAACACTTCTTAATTATATAAATTTACAAATAAGATTACTTCATGATCAAGGTAAGAAAATGCACTACACTTTAGCGGCATCACTTTTTAGGAATAGTGTTATGCTCGTTGTGTTGTGCATAGGTCAAAATTGGATCCTCCACTTTCCATATGCTTCCAAAACTGACTTCACTCACACATTTGCCTCTAATTTGGAATAGTAACATGTTACCCACTATTCCATGTGCACATAAGATATTCTCCATCAATTTTTTGACTTATCCTCCATATTTGTCATTTTTCACCTAAAGCAAAATCATGTACATCACAAAAGATAACAACTTTGTTTTTTTAGTGGAGTGATACACCCCACTCCACTCACATGCACTTACATCATGTATATTCATCTATGGACCATGCCAACTAATCCACAATCCACATCATCACCTACATCACTTTACACATCACCTACATTGTTATTACCAACTCACCACTACCACCTCATCACATGAATAGTGATTGTGAATAGTATCTCACGAATAGTGATTTATGAATAGTAACTCATGAATAGTGTCCTATTTTTTCAAGGTTGAGACACCTCAATTCTCAATTGTATGAGTGTGCTTACATATGAAATTTATTAGATTTCCAAGTAGTCCAACCATATACCAAGTGAATTATGATTGGGTGGAATAAGTGGCCTAAATGTGAATTTATATAAATGAAAAATGGTTGAAAACTCCCATCCATGTCATAAAAATATGGGACATGTAAGGGAGGTTTTAGATTTGAAAAATAACCATTTATGGGGAAAGCATTATGATTGACCCTTAATGTTTAGGATTGTTTGGCAATCCCAACCTATGTTGGTTAATTTTGGCCTAAAATAAGTGACACTTGGTGTATACATATAATATTTTCAATTTTTTAAAAATACTGACATTTTACATCTTTCTAGAGACTCAATATATTTGAGTGCATGCCTTAAAGGGTGCATCAAGTAAGGGATGGGAAGACCATTGGTGCTTCATAGTATTATTGTCCTTTATTTCCACATTATTGCCCATCTAACCATCTCCTAAAAACCATTACCTAAGTTATTAATCCTCTTTTTCACCCTCCTCTAGTATTTTACATTCTCCATCCCTCTTTTTCTCACCTTAAGTCCCTTTTCACATTCAGTTGTACTAGGTCAACCTTGTACAGTTTTGGGTGATTTTCACTTAGGAACTAGTTTGGCTCTTAGCTGACCTAGCTCATGACCTAGTGAATAATTATCCAAAATTATGCTAGGTCGACTAGATTAACCCTATTGGAAAATATTTTTGGGAGGGTTTAAGGTCAAATCCACCTATGTATACAAGATCATTTCATCATTATTTCATATGTAATCAAGAGTTATTATTCACTCGTGATTCTTTACAATCTTTTCTTCCACCATTCTACTTGAGGGGTCTTAAATTAGGGTTTTTACTTGGATAATCTAGTCTTGTGGAGAAGTCTTGGATGCTTTGGTATTTCTTAGTGATCATTATAAACCATAAAAACCTCTTGTGAAGCCCCTTTGGCCAAGGGAGAGATTGAGTCTCGATAGGTTCATCACTCAGGTAAGTATTCTCTAACTTTACTCATCTCTTATGTAGATAAAAGTAGTATAAGTATTTGCTTTAAATAATATTACTCTTCTTATTCCATGTATTAGGGTCTTACTCATACATAGATTAATTGATATTCTCCTATACATGTTTTATTTATTTACTAACCCCTCATATTGTGCCACAAGCTTTGGTGAGCACTAGATTAGATTTACTTTACTTATTATTAGTTTAGTGAAATATCAATACACAAGACTCCCTTAGGTTTATTTCATGATTGTGTTGACTGGAGGGTTTGGAACCATCCCTATCATGGTCTATTATGGTAAAAAATCCCATAATTAAGTCTAACGGATCCCCATATTGGTCATGTTCTCGCTTAACAAATGTGTCCCCAATCAAAAGTGTATGGTATGATTTATCTTCTTCAAATTAGGATTGATTTATAGAAATGATGCATTTTATGATGAGGAATCACACTTTACTATCATTGTATCCCCTTTTCACCTTTTGTCATATTTGTTCATGATTTGAAGTAATTTAAATTATTCCATCTGTCATTCCTCTTCATTTCCTTTCCTTTCACTTCATATTGGATAAAACAAGGTCAAAGTCAAGATAACACTTATACCCCATACTCTCTAAAGTTCTCTCTCTTAGAAACCAAGTCCCAATTATTCAAATGAAAGTCATCTTTATCACCCATGTTTGGTTTTTCAAATCCATAGGGAGGACGAATAGAAAATTCCATCAAGAAAGTTAAAATCCAAATCATTTGAAACAAAAGAAAATGATATACAAAGGCAACATACAAATTTCAAAAACCAAAGTCACACAAAAAGATGTGATTTTAAGCACATCTTGTATCTCTAATCAAATCTCAAACTCCAAAGTTGGCCTCACATAGAGCCGAGGTCTATTGGGGTGTGGTAGGCCAGTAGATTGGAATAAGAGAATTCCATAAACTCTATGGTGATACCTACTTTCTAACACAAGTACCTAATCTTTATAGTAGACTGATGGCTTTATAAGGGGTCTTGAGGAATGGGGAACATGTTGTGGGAAGGTAAGTCCATTTTAATTTTTATGCATATAGCCTTCATGGGATGATCTATATACTTAATTTGTTGACCTAAGGCTTGTGTGGCTAAGATAAGTTCTTCATATCTGTTAAATTTGAAATTCCTCTTATTTTGAAAAACCTAATTTGAGTGTCTTGACTTCAATAAAGAGTTCCTCTACCTTGGTTTTTCCTTTATTCTCCCCTCCACCCATTTAATTTTCCCCCTTGATAGGCAAATTGTGATTTTAAATCTATTTTCCATTCTTCTATATTCCCTTCTTATTCCCATCTTACAAACATTCTATCATTACTTTGCTTCAGTTTTATCTATCCTTAGAACAAAACATGTTTGAGTAACTATGTATTACTTTCTTTACCCCATGGCCCTATACTTATAGTCATGTTTTGATTTCCTTTACCATTTTTATTATTGTTCAACCTTTTTTTAGGTACATGAGTTCATTTTTATCTTTTATTCACCTTTTCACATTGTTGAGTGAGATAAGGATTGTTACTACTCACTCATCAATGTTATTTTACCATATTACTATTGCTTTTACATTGATATTTTATTACCATACTTTTTGACATGTATTCTTGGTTTGACTTGGTAAGTTTTCCTTTCTTACTTAAGGTTTAATTTTTTGATATTTTTGGTCTTTAGTAGCCTTGAATTTTTGGTTACCCAATTTAATCTTGTTTTTTTTGACTTGGCCATTTGGTCTAACATAACACTTGTCATCCCAACTTGCTAAATTCCCAAGTACATTCCATCCACATATCACTAGTTAACTTGGTATTCCTATGTTTTTTTCTTTTTTCTCTTTAGTTTTGTATTCTTGGGTTTATCAAAAGGAGTCTCTACACCCTACATAATTAAAACTAACAAACACAATAGACAACCATCTAGTGATAAAGGTAAGTCAAGGTATGCATCACATTTACTTTTTAGTTATTTTCCTTCCAGTCATTTATTTTTAGTAATTTTATACTTTAAAATACTATAACTTTTTTATCATCAACGTTATGTGTTCTTATGTTATTTCTCAAAGCACCATCCCTTGTTTCACGTTAGTGACATGTGATGATCTTTGAGTGGGGCATATGTATACATATAATATTTTCAACTTTTATAAAATATTGATACTTTACATCTTGTAGGAACCCATTGATAATCAATATCTTTGAGTGCATGCTTTAAATGGTGCACCAAGAAAGGGGTGGGCAGACCATTGGTGCTTTACAAGATTGTTTTCCCTTATTTCCACATTATTAACAATCCAACTAGCTCCTAAAAACCATTCCCTAAGTTATTAATCCTCTTTTTCACCCTCCTCCAATATTTTACACTCTCCATCCCTCTTTTCCTCACCTTAAGTACCTTATGATAGTCAGTTGTACTAGTCAACTAGGTCAACCTTGTACAGTTTTAGGTGATTTTCACTTAAGAACTAGTTTGGCTCTTGGCCAACTTGGCTCATGACCTAGTGAATAATTGTCTAAAATTATGCTAGGTCGAATGGGTCGACCCTATCAACTAATATTTTTGGAAGGGTTTAGGGTAAAATTAACCTATATATACAAGATCATTTCATCAGTATTTCATATGTAATCAAGAGTTATTATTCACTTATGCTTTTTTGCAATCTGCTCTTCCACCATTCTACTTGAGGAGTCTTAGCTTAGGGTTTCTACTTGGAGAATATTGTCTTATGTAGAAGTCTTGGATGCTTTGGCCTTTCTTAGTGATCCTTATAAATCATAAAAACCTCTTGTGAAGCCCCTTTGGCCAAGGGAGAGATTGAGTCTCAATGGGTTCATCATTTAGGTAAGTATTCTCTAACTTTTCTCCTCTATTTAGTAGATAGAAGTAGCATAAGTATTGGCTTCAAATAATATTACTATTCTTATTCCATGTATTAGGGTATTATTCATACATAGCTTAATTCATATTCTCTTATACATGTTTCATTTATTTACTAACCCCTCATATTGTGCCAAAAGATTTGGTGACCACTAGATTAGATTTACTTGTTATTAGTTTAGTGAGATATCAAAACACATGACTCCCTTAGGGTTATTACATGATTGTGATTGACTAGAGGCTTTGTAACCCTCCCTAACATGATTCATTATTATAAGAAACCTCCTAATTAGTTCTTATGGATCCACATATTGGTCATGTTCTCACTTAATAAATGTTTCCCCAATCAAAAGTGTATGGTATGATCTATCTTCTCTAAGTTAGGATTGATTTAGACACATGATGCATTTCTGATTGAAAACACTTGGTCTCAATAATTTTAAATGTGCACATAGATGATTAGAGGTATTTTTATAAATTAATAATATTTATATATGTGTAAACAAAAAATTTATAAGGTATGGACATGTATAAGTACATAGGATAGAGTAAGGAAAATATGACTAGTTTAAGCACTCAAGTCAATTCAAGTAAAAATAGGCTAAAACTAACATTATCAAGTATTCATGGAAAATTTTGAGTATCTACATTCCCCACTTTAGCCTATAAATTAAATTACTAGATTAAAATGAAATTGATACTTGATTGTGTAAATCACACTTTATCTTTGGAAAGAAGATTCAAACATGTAGGCCACTCAATAGCAAACCTTGTAATGATGATGAAAGTACTGTCTATTTATGAAGTTGAAATTCAACTTGAATCTGAAAAAGATTTTAAAGAACAAGGAAAAGGTAAACTTATACATGTAAGAGTGATGTTGCTCTTGTAACTTTTATTGAAGAATAAGCTTCCTTGAAACATTCAATAATTGGTGCTTCCCATGAAGCACTTGGAGAAAAATGGTCCCCTTATTTAACCATGGTGAATTGAGGGGTATCTAGCCTTAATTTTAAGTTTATGTGTGTGTGTGTGTGTGTGTGTGTGTGTGTGTGTGTGTGTGTGTGTGTGTGTGTGTGTGTGTGTGTGTGTGTGTGTGTATTCACTTCAAATAGGGGCTAGATACCCCTTAATTCACCGTGGTTCAATAAGGGGACCATTTTTCTCCAAGTGTTTCATGGGAATATACATACATACATACAACCCATTGAGGGATATATAAACCCAATTTCATTTGTTTTTCTTTATAACACTAAGACAAAAATAGGATTGAATCCATAATGGATTCACATATAATAAGAATGGAGGGAACTAAATATCTAGTATGCATTATGCACATTAACTAAATCAACCACTGCAGATGGAATATATATTTAGTTTTCACTTTTTTCATTAGTTATTATATCCATGATCAAAAGAGAATAGAGAAAATCCATGCCCCTACCATGACCTAAGATAAAATATGGCATGAATCTGTATCATGCCCCCATGTGAGAACTATAAAATTTTTAACTATATGTAGACAAAACTTTATAATTTTTTCATATGCCCATTTTTATGCACTCAAGATGTATGAATCTATAATTTTTTCCTATAATTTTAATGCATATGAATGGAATATGTATATGTCCCCATAATCTAGACCGATAACTATATTTTTAACCATTCTAAATTTTCTAAAACTATAATCTATATCCAAAACTATTTTTTTCTCATAGTGGCCTTATCACTATATGAAAATCCCATTGAAAACCCCCTTTTGAGGTGATGGATGTGTCCTAAAATTCACTCATTTGAAAATAAAATCTAATTGTATCATTTGTATCAAAATATAATTATTGAATATCATATCATATTTTAAAATGTATGCTATCATAGTAAGATATTATCATTCAAAGAATGTATGTAACATATGAGGCAAGTTCTAAAGTGTCAAATTTAAATAAATGTATCATTGGATATCATAGAAATAATTGTAATAGAATAAGTCTATGCATAGCTAGTGCATGATATATATATTATGTCACTCATAAAACTCAACAAGCTCAACAAGATCAACAAGCACACAAACACAAAAAGTGTAATGTCACACAAATAAGGCTAAGGGTTGCCTAAAATGGACATAAATATGTTAAAAAAAATAATGCCAAGGTCCAAAATCAAAGGGAATTAATAATTTTTCAAGCAAGGGAGATATTCAAATGTATTGTAAATCAATGGGCCAAGGGCCAAAAAAAGTACATGTTAGAATCATTTACGTATGAGAGATCCAATATCAAATACTAGAAGGTTAAAAACACAACTTTGTCACAATGAATGAAATCGTAATGAGAGTAGAAATTGTAATAACATATATTAGTGAAGAAGGTTTCTATACAAATATTAGAAAAATACTATTGGTAAAGACCCAAGCTCAAAGGCTTAATGGGCTGATTGGCACAATAATAAATGGCCTACAAGCTAAGCAACCTACTAAACTCTACACTAGACAAACTCCTATATTGAAATACTCCACACAATGCACCACAAATGCATTGGAAGAGAGCCCCTTATATAAGTGAGAAGAGGTATTGATCCATATCCATTTGGAAATGAAAACACAACTTAGTTTCCAAGTGAATAGTAAACCCATGTGCAACATGCCAAGCCCCACATGTCAACATGCTATGACAAATGAATAGTGCAACCATGTTGACTACAAATAAGCTTGTGCATGTGTAACTAATGACCTCATTATTACACCTAAGTGACCTAATTATTCCTACACATATATATTAAGCTTGCTTATTTAGAATAATTAATTAGTTATTTAGATGATTTTTTTAGTGATTTTCCTAATTCCTTAAAATAACCATGTCCTTATCACCCTTTTAGTTAAACTTCTTGAATGTGGGTAACAATGCCTTGCACATGTGCTCCTAATTATTGTCCTATATATTTCATTTTTTGCATATATTTAAGCCCAAATCCATATTGGCTATATTTTTTTGATTATTCCATTAGATTGGATGAATAAATTGGTGGTTTTATTTATTTTAATTGTTATGCATGTGTTTTCATATGATAAATGTCTTGATCTTCAAGTTGTAACATCACACAAAAATTAAATGATAATTTTTTTCCAATAGTATTGAGTAAATGTATCCTTGATAACTAAATTTTAAACATGCATGAATATTATATGGTATTGCATACATTTCATGGATACATGGTCTTCTTAATAATGTGTTTTAATTAGGATCATTAGGCATAACTTGGCAAATGGTAGCCACTGGTCTAGTACCCACTATGATAAGAAGTGTAATTTGTCTTAATAATTTTATTAGGATATCAAAAAATTCTCAAATGTTAAAATCATAATGAATGAGATCATTAGCTTTTATACCCAATAGTTTGAGAAAATATATATTTCAAATATTTGATCTTAGTCTATTATCAATAATTACCCATTTGACCACCTTGTGGTGAATTCATACTTGAATGTACAATGGAATGAGTTGGTATATTATATGCTTGGGAGGTAAATATTATTTCTCAAATGATATACTTTATTTATTGCATCATAATGTATTAATAATATAGGAGATATAAGGAGGCTCTACATAAGTTTGGGACCATGGTGTCTTTCAATGTCACATAAAGGATAGCTTTGTAGATAAGAATTATCTAAAGTAAGTCTAATAAATAAACTTTAGCATGTGTATGATGAAGTTTATCAGAACATAATACCCTTTCATTGTATTTATAGGTGGTAGAGGGGATTAAGGAGCATTTGGTTTGAAAGAAGGAATGATATGTCCCCTTCATGTTGTGATAGCCATACATGCACTTTTCACACTATAACAATAAATGAAAAGGTATTAAGATTGTTAATTAGTTTTTTTATGTTTACTATATTTTATTTATTTTGTTACATTATTTTTAATTATATTCCCTATCATAGGAACAAAATATGTAATAAAAACTAGGAAATCTTGTAGAAAAAAATAAACAATATGTTCATTTATTATATCCATATGCAATTTGAAAAGTAAGCAACATAAAAAATGACATTTAGATCCTAGAAAAGTGATTTTTTTGTGTGTATGGAGAGTAGTCAGTTCCCCTAAAATTGAAGGTTAAAATAAATTGATTTCAATGTCAAATATCAATCCAAGGTTAAAAATGTCCTTTTAGTGTCAAATATAAATCCAAGTTCAAAAGAAAATGCTTTCAGTGTCAAATATTGAATCCAAGGTCAAAATAAAACTATTTTAGTGTTAGATATTAGATGCAAGATCAAAATAAAATTAGTTTAGTGTCAGATATTAGATCCAAGTTTGAAATAATATTCTTTGTGTTATATTTTTAGGATTTATCTAAACCATAATACAAAAAAATTAAGCAATGTTCGAATAAAAATATATGGGTTCATCAATATTTTCTATCTAGTTCAAATTAATTGGTATATTAATTGTAATTAAGATAAAATGAATTGAAAATATAACAAATGCTATAAATGGATTTGTAACTAGTAGAATAAAAGTAAAATACTGAAATTGATAAAAGAGACAAAAGACTTAGTTGATTGTTGACTATTTAACTAATTATATGTGGTTGTAGATGATAAAAAATGATTAAACATTAATTAATTTTGAGGGTTTAGATGAAATAGTAATTATCATTGTTTTGGGTCAAAATTTATTGGAATCAATCAATAGTGACTATCATATTGACATTCTAGGTCGATTTTGATCTATGTGGGTTAATATTAACTTGTGTAATAAAACATCAAATTGAAGGTATAGTAACCTGAGCTTGCTTAAAATATGATTGTTTTTATGATTTTGACCTTTAGCTGTACAAAAATGACCTATAAATTACCTCTTCAAGGTTTAAACCCTATTAGAGCTTATAATAAATGAAAACCTACAAAAAGAGAGGGAGGAGTGTAATGGACTGAGTTGACCCCAATCACCCCCGTGATGATTGGATTTAGCCTATGTATATAATAATCTAAGGAGGTAATCAAGCCTCATGTAGTTCTCCCATCTAGAGTACTTAGTGTGATTTTTATTCTTTTGTTATATGTATTCATCCAAAGACAGATTTAGTACTTGATAATGTTTTGATTGGCTTCGATAGAATAGGATTATGACTTGCCTAAGGATTTATTTAAGTGAATATAATAAAATTTGGAAATAATAGGGAATATTTTCTCAATGTAGAGTATCATGAGTATGCTTGCATATGAAATTGATCAAATTTTCAAGTAGTCTAACTGTGTGCCAAGTAAATTCTAATTGGGTAGATTAAATGGCCTAAATAAAAATTTATAACTATCTAAAATGGGTGAAACCTCATGATTCATGCCCTAAAATTATAGGCTAACCTATAATGGAGGTTTTTAATTTTAAAAGATTCATTGTAAGGGAAAGGATAAGGATTGACTAATAACTGTCAAGATCAATTGTTGATCCTAACCTATGTGAGTCAATTTTGAACTAAAAAAATTCACACTTGGTTTTAAGAGTTTCAAATGAACATACAAATGATTATAGGTATTTTTAACAAATAAAAATAATTTTATAGGTGTAAAGAATAAAATTAGGAGGTATGGACTTGTGAAAGTACTAAGGATATAGAGAGGTGGAAAAATAAGATCAATTTAATTGCTTGAGTGAATTAGGTAAAAGTGGGCCAAAACTAACATTATCAAGTATTCATGACCAAATTTGACTATGTATAGCATACAATGATACCATGCTATCTAAATATTATCCTTACCTCTTTCTATGTCTTTGGGTGTGGAATATTTATGATAATTTAAATTTTTAATGGATCTACAATGAGTGCCTCCTTAATAATAATTTATCCTATTATTGATTTGAATGTATTTTCAAAGACACATTTACTCAAGGGAATCAATGGAGTGTTAAATTTTCTACATCATTGGAACAAAAAAAATTATTCCTCAGCATGATCCTTTAATAACCTATATAAAATCTAATCGTCTAAATATACCTTTAAAAATTCATGAATAAATTCAATAAATGAATTTACCATGATGCAACTAAATACCATTGATGAATTATTCAATCCAAATAGCACTATGATATACATAAACAACTCCCATTCTATTGAAAATGTGTTTTTTTAATCGTATTTTAGTGTTATCTTTACCTGATGATAGCCGAGAGTCCTTCTTTAAGTAACTATACCTATCTACCTACAACACTATATGATTTATTCAATCAAGGGTGTGGGGAATGGGTCATATATACATGCCTTATTTAATTATCTATAGTAAATGAAAATCTAAATATAACATTTTTATGTTGAATTACCATTGGACTTATCCATTCTGTATCTTCAACTAGTGTAATGATACCTGTTGATGTCTTAAAATGGTGCTAGATCTTAATCAACAACAATGGGAAGTTTCAAGCTGTGGGACAATGCGGCTTGAAAACAACCTCCAGATTTATAAGAAGCTGGTCTCTTCTTTTGTATTTGGTGTTGGGGAAAAGGGATAGGAGACTAAATAGAAACACAAAATGCAAGAATTGAAACCTAACTATGGCGATGCGCCTGAGAGTAATCCTAATCCTAACCTGAGCACAGTGAAACTATTATGTGATTCTATTACATTTTAGAGCAGACAAGTGCATGATCAATGTAAAAGATTGGAATAACAGAAACAGAGGCTCACAACAGGGGAGTCTTTTGCTGAGATATAGGAATTGTCAACAAAGGCATAGTGTTCAATCTTCTTAATAGAATCTTCCAATCACATTAGAGGTGCAGAAGTCACACACAATTATGTAGAACTTCAGATTCCAAAAAATGGGATAGAAGCAAATAACATTTCCAATCACAACACTAGAAAATCTACAGCATAGACTACTTTGTAAATGACACAGATGACATCAACAAGGGCATAGTGTTCAATTTTATTATTGAATCTTCCAGTCATACAAAAGATGCAGAAACACACACAGTCATATAAACCTTTCAACTCAAAAAAATGTAACAAAAGCAAATGATATTATTGGTCAAAAACTCTGAAATTCTAAAACTATGAGAATTCCCCCCCTTATATTTTACAATTCTTCTTCTTATATCCCCAGTTGTCTCCCTATACGTTCTTTCCCACGCAATCTTCTCCATCCTTTGCTCATAAGAGACAAACAGACGGTGCCTTCAATGCTGTGGGTGGCTCCAAAAATTTACCCAATGAACTGTTTCATCTACTCGAATTAACTCCAACTGATTTTCCCTCCATTTTGCTTTAACAGATAGATGGACACTCTGTTCTATTAGATACGAGGGAGGACACTTAGTTGATTCATAAACTTTTCCCTTTATGGTCTAGGAGGCACCAGAGGACGACACTTGGCACCTTCCGCCTGATTCATCGAAGACACGCGGCTCTCTCCGCTTCCCTTTTAGTAACACTAGGGGCACATATAGGATTTTTATGGATGGAGACATTTGGTAGCTTCTAATACTTTGTGGCACTTAATAAGATGACACCTTTATGTTCAATGGAAAGCATTAGACTCACAGCTTCCTGAATGCTAACACATGGTGAAGTCCGTTGTTTTGTCAAAAGAGGCCTCGAAGAGCGACAACTGGCCTGCTTCATCTCCCAAAGATTGACACTTGGCAAAGTTCACTGCTTCAAAACTTAGGTAAAAGAAACAAGAAGGAGAAACGGTCCCATAGCCAGAGAATGACACTTGGTAGCTTCCGCTGCACTCTGACACTTAGTCAAAATAAATTGGCCCTCTGCATCAAGACTTCACGGCTTCGCTCGAAGAATCAAAATTGCAGTGATTGAATCAAAGAATAAATTAAATATGACGTAGAGTGAAAATTACTCTACAGTTATTGGTGACCACCAGGACTTTTGGGCCTGCTCAAAAAGAACCCGACTCCCGCTCGATCAAAATTTCAAAATTTACAGCTTCAAAAGAGCTGTCTGGAAGATAGACCACTCATGGTCGGATAATCCTTCCTTTCTCTGCAACTCGTCAAAAGCCAAATCCAAGATAATGAGATCCTTGTGTGAAAAGGTTTGGAGGATCTGGGCAGTGGCTTTCAGCTTGGATTCTAGCTGGAAAATAGGGATTAGAACATTTTTGACCTCAGAAGTTGGAGAATCATCCCGCAAGCTCTAAAAAATTGTTTGATCCCTTTGCCTAGCCAGCATCAATGGTTGGATTTGATCCACCATCAGCACCATCCTTGCATCTATAAATAGGGAAGGAATGCCCAGTTGCACCAAATCTTCAATGTGTTGCCTCATTTTGTTGATGCCTTCTTCAACGACATTGAGACAGCTTCTGTAGTTGTTGGCTACGACATTATGACTGAGCTCCTCATTGACCCGTTTCATGGTGGCCATTCTATTGGGAATTCCCATAGTTGCCAATGTTACATGCCTTGAGCTGTAGAGCTTCTCCAGCAAAGAATGAGAGTCTACGACTCTCTGGGAGATCATGGCCAAAGTGCTTTGTACCAGATTCTTGACCATCTCGCACAGCTACTGCACATGGCGTAAGAAGGTGAAAAGTGGCCTAAGCTGGAGAATCTCCAAAGAGATTCTCTCCCATGCTGACTTGTAGAGTTCCTTCACTAGCTGCACCATTCTGATACCTCTTGGCCTATTGGCCAGCTCAATTGCTAGTTGCGCGGTCCACTGCTACTTTGCCTAGAGTTGGGCTTGAAAAGCCACACCCTTGTTCAGTTCTTCCAGCAACCCTTGCTGTGATTAGGTAATCTACAGTTGGAGTCCTTTGATTCTTCCCTGTAATGTTGCATTTTCCCATCTTAGAGTTGTTGCTGCACCCTTTGCAAGTTTAAGCTCTGCTTTCAGAGAATCATTTTGGGCCTGAATTGCCCATTGAGTCTGGAGGGAAACAGTATCTTACAACTATTTTTGCAAACTAGCTATCTCATTGTCCTTTTGGTTTATTTGTTCGGCCGAACTATTATAGTTTGCCTTTTTTTGTGGCCAGGTCAGCCTCCATCTTCTGCAGTCTCCTTGATATCCTCAAATAATCTTTTGTGACCGCAGAAGTGGATTCGGTCATGAGCTCGACTCTGTCTTGAGGCCTAAACAGGGACATATCAATGGCCACTGTGTTCATGTTATAGTCTTCTAGCCGCATTTGTTTGCTCGGCTTGGCAACATTGGGCGACAAATGGGTCACCATCAACTGTTGTTGAATGGGGTCAAATTGTGACCTCAAATGCAGAATTGCCGGTGCTTTATTCACTTTACTCTTTTTCTCTAATCGGGCTTCTCTTGCCTTCCTTGCGGCATCAACCTGCATCTGGAAAGTGGAAGGGGACGCAATATATCCCCCTACAAAGGGAAATCCTTATGGCAGGCCGTATTAGAGAACCATTGGCTAGTTGGGGGTGAGTTGAAGGGGCATTTTTTTGGGAATGGAGGGGGAGAAATAGGGTAACGTTAAGGCTTGAGGCATGGATTGAGAGGGAGGAGGGGGAGTAATTCCTACCTGAGGAGAAGTTGTAGTGATCTGTATTGGGCATTGTGAAGGCTGTTCTTCCTCTTCTGGCTCTAATTGGGACTGCACCCTTCCTCTCTTCTTGGGTGTTTTTGACATTCCCACCATCTCTAAATCTCTTGTGTAATAACCTGGTATGAACCTTTCGCAAGATAAAAACATGCTTGCTGCAACAAATTTCACTAGGTGCAACAATCACAATGAGCAAGATATTTTCGCAGGAATGCTTGAGAGTTTGTAAACTTTAAAATTTGGTAAGGGATTTTTATGGGCCTATTAAGTCCCAAATAGCATTAAATTAAGGCGACCGTTAGCAAATCCTACTCAATCTTCAAGAAATAGCGAGGCGGACACATTATGTGGTGCAAGGTACCTTGGAGATTTGAAAAGATTTGGGGAAGCATTTATTGCGGCAAAAAAAATAAAGAATTAAAGAATTTCTAAGACGCTGACTCTACGTTTAAAATGCTTATTTTAAAGAAAAAGTGGGAAAGCAAAAACAAAACAAAGCAATGCGAGAATGGAAACTACCTAACTACATTGATTTAAAATCCTTATTTTCCTCTGAGATTGAAAACAAACTTTCCCACGTCCTCTTTATGACAAACCAACTTGTGTTGCCATACCAGTGGTTGCAACAAATATGTCGTTGATGGAATGTTCTTTGCACTAGCCACATAGATCTTCCTGCACTAGAATGAGTCTGAGCAAAACATGTATTCGACACCTATGAACTCTTCTTGTCCTTAAATGCCTGTCGAATACTGGTTCTTCATGTTGTTGGGTGTCATCAAGAAATCATGGGCTATTGGTTCTTCATGCTGTGCCTTTTGGTATCCATTATCTTTTGGCACATCTTCTTCATATTCCAGCTTTATTTCATCATCATGCTCTTTGATGACTTCATCCTCTTGCAAGGATGAATTAAAAGGCTGGCATCTCTTCTGCATACTCATTTGAATCTTAGGGCTTTCTTCTTCATTTAAAACCAGCTCAACGCCTCCTATCTCAATGACTTGGTCAAGGGAGTGTCCATGTTCCTCCATATCCTCTTACAGAGTGAGGAAAAAATCAGAAATGGTCTCCTCCTCATCAGAAGTTAAGGAAAAAGCTTACGGCTTATCTTCTTACTCATCAAAAGGAGAGTTTATGGTGATCTCCTCCTCCTCTGTACTGATGAAATCCTCTTAACTAGCCATGAATTGAATGCACTCCTCTAAAAAGTTTTTAGCTACTTCATCATCCTCTTCAGTCCAACTTAGAGACTCATCATCATGCTAAAAGATCTGGGGAGTGGTATAAGAAGTTTCTTCTGAAGTGGGCTCATAGGAATTTTCATGGAAGTGAGAAGCCTTTTGAGGAATGGTGGGGGAGATTTGAGGAAGAAGTGAGGGCCCGAGGTCATCTTGACTTGTTGCTAACATGGGCTCTGCATTATTGGGGAATTGACCTTGACAATTTTGACCTTGCCCATGAATAGGGGTGGCATATGCCTGATCTAGAATTTGTGGTGGTGGATATGAGGTTTGGTAGATTTGATAAGGCTGGTTCTCATGAACACCTAGCCTCTCTTCTATAAATGCAATCAATCCACACACATCTAACATTTCATATGTAACCTCTTGCCAATATGCCCTTTCAATGGGATCCCACTCACTTTTGATCAGGTCTATGGTCTCCCTCACTTGATAGATGACCTAACAAAGAATTTATTGACCACATCCCCTTCTGTTATCAAGCTCGAACACATATTTTTTAAATCCCAGCAATGCTTTTTTGAAAGTGAAAATAAGGTTAGGTTCAACATGGGATGAGACATATTGGGGGGACTGGGCATAAGACTGATGTGGTTCATAACAATATGCATACTCATTACTCGACATGATTCTAAGAGAAGCTTGTTCTCGATAAAACATATTTGAAGGAGAATAAGACTCATAGCTATGAGTTACAGAGTTATACATACCAAAGGGATTTCTTGATGATATTGCTTGATTGTCTGGTGACGCACAGTCATTGTTGGTGTCGATAAAAACCTCCAAAGGCAGATTGGCTGAAGAATACACCAAAATTCTTCAACTCCTTGAAAGATTTGTCCCACCATGCATGCCAAAAATTGTTGAAAGATTTGTCCCACTGGGCGTGCCAGAAACTGTTGATGTCTTAAAATGGCGCTAGATCTTAATAAAAAAGAATGGGAAGTTTCAAGCTGTGGGACAATGCGACTTGAAAACAACCTCCAGATTTTAAAGAAGTTGGTCTCTTCTTTTGTATTGGGTGTTGGGGAAAAGGGATAGGAGACTAAACAGAAATGCAAAATGCAGGAATTGAAACCTAACTGGCAATGCACCTGAGAGTAATCCTAATCCTAACCTAAGCACAGTGAAACTATTATGTGATTCTATTACATTTAAGAGCAGACAAGTGCATGATCAATGTAAAAGATTGGAATAATAGAAATAGAGGCTCATAATAGGGGAGTCTTTTGCTGAGATACAGGAATTGTCAATAAAGGCATAGTGTTCAATCTTCTTAATAGAATATTCCAATCACATTAGAGGCACATAAGTCATGTACAGTTATGTAGAACTTCAGATTCCAGAAAATGGGACATAAGCAAATAACATTTCCAATCACAACACTAGAAAATCTACAACATAGACTACTTTGCAAATGACAAAGATGACATCAACAAGGGCATAGTGTTCTATTTTCTTATTGAATCTTCCAGTCATACAAAAGATGCAGAAACACACACAGTCATATGAACCTTTCAACTCAGGAAAATGTAACAAAAGCAAATGATATTATTGGTCAAAAACTCTGAAAGTCTAAAACTATGAGAATTCCCCCCCCCTTATATTTTACAATTCTTCTTCTTATATCCCCGGATGTCTCCCTATACTTTCTTTCCCACACAATATTCTCCATCCTTCACTCATAAGAGACAAACAAACGGTGCCTTCAATGCTGTGGGTGGCTCCAAAAATCTACCCGATGAACTGTTTCATCTACTCAAATTAACTCCAGCTGATTTTCCCTCCATTTTGCTTTAATAGATAGACGGACACTCTATTCTATTAGATATGAGGGAGGACACTTAGCCGATTCATAAACTTTTCCATTTATGGTCTAGGAGGCACTGGAGGATGACACTTGGCACCTTTCGCCTGATTCATCGAAGACACGCAGCTCTCTCTGCTTTTGTTGTAGTAACACTAGGGGCACATATAGGATTTTTATGGATGGAGACATTTGGCAGCTTTCGCTACTTTGTGGCACTTAATAAGACGATGCCTTTACGTTGAATGGAAAGCATTGGACTCACAGCTTCCTGAATGCTGACACATGGTGAAGTCCACTATTTTGTCAAAAGAGGCCTCAGAGAGCGACAGCTGGCCTGCTTCATCTCCTAAAGATTGACACTTGGCGAAGTCCACTGCTTCAAAACTTAGGCAAAAGAAACAAGAAGGAAAAACAGTCCCACGGCCAGAGAATGACACTTAGCAGCTTCCGCTGCACTCCAACACTTAGTCAAAATAAATCGGCCCTCTACATCAAGACTTCGCGGCTTCGCCCGAAGAATCAAAATTGCAGTGCTTGAATCAAAGAATAAATTAAATATGACGTAGAGTAAAAATTACTCTACAATACCACTAGCCAAAATTATAGATAACTTAATCTTAACTTTAGCTTTAACATTTGGGTTCAGTAAATAAGGTCAATTCCTTAATGGTTTTATGTATTCTTTCACCTTTATTTTCATAATTCCAAATTCTTCCTTAATTCCTTTTAGTTTTATAAAAGTTCATGGAAATAGATCTTTGTATTCTCTTAAGAACTAAATCATATTATCTACTTCCTCGTAAGTCTAGTAATCTCCTCTCTTCATTATTTTAGGATTTCCTTATTTCTCTATTTTTTTGTTTTCTAATTTTAAAGGTTTATAAAAGTACTGTGTTATGTATTCTTTATTTTTAATCAATTATATCTCACCCTTTTTTATTTCTATTTTTATATTCTTGGGTCTATTCTCTTTGTTATTTGGTTCTTGTTTAGTTAATTTCCTATAATATGTTTTGTCTTTGACTTATTTATTGTTTCTATATTTCATTCCTTTTTTACGTGTCTAGTAATTGTCCTAATTGGTATCCAATCATATATATGTCCCATTTTTATATTTTTTGTTATTCCACTAAATAGATGATTTGCCATATTGTTTGAGATAAATTGGAATGTTTTTTACTCTCTGTGGGGCTCAATATACTATTGTATCAGGATCCAAGAAATTGAATGTTCAACAAAAGTTGGTTTTGAGTTCATCCTAATTACAAGTGCCTCTTAACATGTATTGGTTCACATAAAATGTCCTTGGATATGTTCTGAGAGTTCAGTAAAATAATTCTACATAATTTTTTTTATTAGTTTCACCTTTATTAGTCCACAATTTTTTATAGTTTAAAATGTGTATCTTAGAGTTATGTGTGTCTATATATATTTTTATTTATTAAAATTATCATTATTCCTTACAAAACCTTTTTTAAGTAAAATACTAAAGGATTTTTAGTATGAAATTGTGGCTTTATGAGTATTCCACCACCTTATGCCAATGATAATCAAAATATCATATATGACCTTCATTCTTATATTTTCTAAGTGAAATACTATTTTTTATTTGTTCTAGATACTCTTTCACATCCCATATTCCACTAATTTTTGTACTTTAATGTGTGAATCACCTCTCTCAACGTGGTATACAATTCATATCCAAAGTATCACATATATTTCTAGGGTAAGCTCATTTTTATTGGGTCATAATGTTTTTATATGAAAAATGTTTCTCACTCTTGTTTCTAACTCTCCATATATCTAGGTTTCAATTTATGAATCAATGGATATCTATACATATTCACTTTCTAGTGTTATTTCTCTAGCCTCTTTAGGGTCATAATCTTAAAAAAGATTTATTTTATTTATTAATGTATAAACTCTAGATAGTTCATCTCAATTGATCTCACCTTCATCTTGCCATAATTCGTATGACCATGTGGCCACCACTCCAATTTATAATGGTAAATGTAATACTAATCCTTTTCCTTCAAAGGTGATATCTTCTTCCTTAAAAGAATAATGTTCCATTACAATTGATTAACCATTATAAATTTAGAAATACATGGTATTTCATGTTGTACATATCAATTACTTTAAAATAAACCTTTTACTTTATACTCATAAAGTTAATATGTATAGTCTGAAGTATTCTTGTAGGTGATATTGGTGTCCCATTAGCCATATAAATATCATATGTTTTTGTATGAAACTATTTTTTTTTTAGAACTTACAAATTAATATCGGGAAGCATGTTCATGTTCACCCCTAGGTCTAATAAGGTCTTCTTTACTTCCTAGCCATTTATTTTCATGTCTAAGAGCATTGTTGTCTTTTTCCACTTCCTTCTAGATCGAAAATAAATTACCTTTTTTTCCTATTCTTCTTAGCCAATTATCTTCCTCTTGTTTGTTCTAGTAATTACAAATATACATTAATTTTTCTAAAAATCCTTGGTTATTAACTAGTTTTAGCATCTATTTCAAGTTATCAATGTCTGTTTCATAAAAATAAGTGATCTTGGTATTGTCTTTAACATGTTTGTCTTTGATAATATTCCTAATTTTGTCTATTATCCTCACATGTTTGTATGTTTTGGGATAGTTTCATTCACTATCCTCTTCTAATTCCTCCTCTAAGTTAGTTATCTTTTCCATTCCTTTCCCATTATGGGCTCCACTTTGAGTGTTTACCACAACTTATGGTTTTGGATCTTCAATGATTATTCCTAGTTTTTACATTTTTAGTATTCTACATATGTTCCTTCACCTCCAATAAACTTTCCCTATTTTATTTTATATATATTTACTTTTATTGGAAAATCTCCTTCCTCTTTGAAATCCTATTTTTAATGTTTTATTTCATTGCATATTCGTTTCACCTCATGGACCTTTAGTACCTTCTTTAAATTCTTAACTCCTTTTGTGGTGGAAACCCTGCTAGCTCTTTTGTTTTGTATCTCTATTTTTTTTATATTGTGCCACTTTAAGGCATGAAAATGATTCATGGGTCCCTTTCTCATGGTAGAACCCACATTCTACATGTGGTTCCTCCATGAAATTTATTTCTATGTGCCTGCGTTCCTCTCACTTAAATTAAGGGGAGGTATCTCTTGGTTGTACCCCTAGGTATACCCTTTATTTTGTCCTCTTATTCCTTTATAACTTATTATTTTTTCATGTACCCTATTTTATATCTACTCTATCCCATCCTATATAACTACCTTAGTTGTTATTTTAATATTTGTTATGTGGGTCTTGTGGTGTTCATTCTAACATTGTTAGGGGGTTTTTGAGTATTGTGGTTTTAGGGTGAAGTATGATTTTTAAAACATTATTGGAGGTTTTGGTATCATTTTTTGAAGTGAAATAGCTCTTTTTATATTCATTTCACTTAGACCTACTACTACATACATTAAATAAATTATTGTATGTGTTGGGATAGTCTCTTTCACTATCCTCTTCTACTTCCTCCTCTGAGTCTACTATGTATTCCTTTCATTTCCCAATCTTGGATAGACTTCGAGTGGTTATTTAAACCTATGGTTTTGGATATTAAATGATTATTCCCAAGTTTTTATTTTTAGAATTCTCCCTATGTTCCTTCACTTAAAATAAAAATTCCCTTATATTATTTGAAATAGATGTCCTTTTATTGGAATACTCTCACTCTTATTTAATTTCAACATCCTCTTCTTGATGTCTTACTTATTTGCATATTCATTTTTGCCTCATGGACCTTTTGTGCCTTATTTAAATGCTTAGATCATTTTTTGGTGGAGACCCTACAAACTCTTTTATTTTTTTTACCTCCATTTAAAAAAATTGTGCCACTTTAGGGAATGAAAATGAGTCATGGGTCCCTTTCTCATGGTAGGACCCACATTATAAATGTTGTTCCTCCATGCAGTTTCTTGATATGTGCCTAGGTTTCTCACACTTATAGTAGGTAAGGGAGGTATTTCTTAATTTTACCTATAAGTATACCTTTGGTTATATCCTCTTCCTCTTTGATATCATCCTCTTATGTTAGGTACCCTCTTTCATAACTACCATGTCCCCCTCCTCTATAACCACCTTCTTTGCTATTGCAATATTGGTTATGTGGGTCTTGTGGTGTTAATGCTATCATTGTTTAGGAGTTTGGGTATTATAGTTTAGGGTGAATTATGATTTTTTTACCATTATTAGTAGTAGTGGTATCATTTTTTGAACTACTATAGCTCATATTATAATCATTTCGCTTGCATCTTCCATCACATCATTGCCTAGGTAGGTATGATAATCATGATTAATTGAGCCACATTTGGTTAAATACATTATTTGATTCATCTGTACAACTAAGTTCATCATAGGAAATAAGTATTGTGTATTTTGATTATACATTTGACATATTACATAGTGTATTATATCCATGTATATATATTTTTAGATTGTTGGGGTCATACCAACTGATTTATATGAAAATCTAGCAGTTGCCTCTCATTTTTCCATTTCCTGATGTGGGTATTATATCCAAAAGTTTCATTATATACAGTGAATTGTACACCATATTCTAGGTTTGGGAAGGTTACTTGTTAATTTTGGTGAACTAAAGACATCTCCTTCCATATATATTTCTTGTTTAAACCTTATTTGTGTTGATTGATGTTGTAATATTTCTATATCATCTTTTAGTGAAGAATTTATTTCTCTTATCTAATATTGTGCTTCTAGTCTTGATTCCATCTCTAGGGTTACCAAAAATGGCTTATAAATTTTCTAGTCCATATTAGATCTTAAGTATGGTACTAATCATAAGACAAATAATTTTATTCTATATTTTTCATTCAAGAGTTTCTCCAATCTCTGCACTATATTTTTTAATCATTGATCATAATATTTTAGCATCTCTTTCTATTTTTATATAGGTTCAAACATTTTATTGAGATATTCCATAGGAATATTTGGGTAATGAAAATATTCTTTGAACACCTTTTATACATTTATCCATGATATCTTTTATCCTGCATTTTTTTCATTTACCATTTAACGTGTCATCTCTTAACGTTCTATAAAATTACAACATTATTGATTTTTCATCTATAATGTTATGAATTTTAAAATAATAATATAATAAAAATAAATTATATTCTACATCCTTTGTATCCTTACATTATATAGTCAAGTTCATCTTATTTTGTGTCATTTTTGAAGTGTTGGATTGTGTAATCAAACTGTTATACCTATAATTACTTGAGGTTTGTATTTTGAAGTACTACTCAATATTATATATTGGTTATCTCTATATTTTCATAATAATGTTCTGCTTATTCCTTAATCTTATTTTACTTCTCCTTGAAAATATTTTTTCCCTAACATCTCTGCTTGGTTGGAAGAAACTCTCTTCTTCTCTCTATTTCTTCACTAAAACTATGATAACTATTTTTAAATTCTTATCCCATAAATACTTCCTATTTTATTTTGAATGTTATTCTTGTCGAATGTGAAGTGATGTGGGATATGGTGTTCAGTACAAAGGGTTTATTTCCTATTGGGGTATATTTTGGTTGGGGTTTTGAAGTGAGGTGTCATTCCTTATTTCTTCTTCTTAAACTTTTATCTCTATGTTATATTATTACCTAGTGTTATCACTAATCAATAATCATTATTATAAACTAATTTTTTATTTATCTCTCTCCCATATCTTCTACATTAGCATAGATGTTGTCTTCTATTTTTTTTATCTTGCCTTATGTGAGTGTATCTTCCTATTTTGGTTTGTTCTTTCACTTTATGTCTAGTTATTATCTCAATTTTTTTTTATCTTCCCTTACATTTCCCTCTTCAATTGACAAAAAAATTATCTATCTATCCATATCATTGCCATATTAAATTATCCATGTTTTATTTTTATCTTTTATCTTATCTCTTTCACATATCTTATCACTACTCCCTATGCCTCATCCACTTTGGGTAGTACTTATCTCCACCATCTAGCCTTCTGCTCCTAAGGTTTTGAAATATTCAAGGGTTCCCAAAAGTGTGACTAAATCTAAAAGTCCCTTTCACATGTCATTCAATATATTTTTCACTATGAATTAAAATATTTCTTCCATCCTATTTATCTCATTCAATTTCTTTGTGACTTTTAATGGTACTAATACCAACTTGTATGTTTTGGTTAGAGGAGTGTCATCTTGATTTTCAACATAAAGATATCTGATAGTAGATATCGTATTGGTTTATTATATGGCCCTAATTATATAAAGTATTATATATCCTATCTCTTTTGAAATATATTTATTTCCTACCTTCTAATCTAAGCCTTCCTTTATCTATTTATTCATCCCTTGTTCTTCATTTTCTTTCTTTATGACTTCTTAGTTCTATTAGCTTACTATTCTCCACCTATTTCTATTAACTAATCTCTTTTTAGTATGATACTTATCATTATTTTACCCTAGAAATTTTTAAACCTACCCTAAAATTTTAGAGTAAAAATTATGAGAATTCACATCTTTTGAGGATCCTTCTTATTTACACACACTATCTCTTAGGTGCACATCCCCTAAAGGAATTATTTTTCTTCTTTAATAAAATCCTTATCTACAAATAGATTTCATATTAGGAGTAGTACTATTTTTTAAAATATTCCTCATTCCCCTTTCAAAAATTTAGCTTTCTTAACATCATATATTTTCCAACCCTAGATGGCCCAAATGATCAAAAAGGAATCAAGTGTGGTCTTGAACTGGTAACAATCACTCAAGTGCAAGGTGTGTGAATGTTATAAAGGACATTTAAATTCTATGATAGCCACTTAATTAGTTCCTAATGTGTCTTCTAGATCACTCTATGTGTTTTTCCTACCTTAGGATTCAAGGCCAAAAAAATTCTACTAATTTTATGCAAAATTCTTCTTCTTATGTTCTTAAAAATTATGTTTTCACCTTACATAATGAGTCACTAGTTATTGTTGTTATAGAGTGAATTGTTTTTTTGGTAATAGATCCTACTAATATTCAATTTTTGTTATCACTAGTTTCAAAAATTATAATGGATATGTTCCTATACAAATTACATAACTAAATTCCATGCAGTACCACCAAATGTTGACATAAAATATGCAACTCAATTATAGATAATTATGTGGTTCAATATGACTCTAGTTAGATCCAATCTAGTGAAAAGTATAGTATTATATGTTATTACTCAACTAGTATGTGAATTCATATAGTTTATAATTTAATTCATTCATTCACATATGCATTACACATTGCCTAGATTTTTTCTACTTTAGTTCTATTTATTTATATATACAACCATAAACTATCATTACACTTCAATCATCTCTTTATGCTATACCTCTGTAGTCTCTAATCTTATGCTCTATTACCACTTCTATTTGATACTATCACTTATATAATCTATCACTTATTTATTCTTATATATATCCTCTATATCCTATCTTATTACAATAATTTTGTATAAATACCGAT
Organism: Torreya grandis; assembly: GCA_037957365.1. Taxonomy (NCBI): domain Eukaryota; kingdom Viridiplantae; phylum Streptophyta; class Pinopsida; order Cupressales; family Taxaceae; genus Torreya; species Torreya grandis. Next base: position 955,407 of record JARHVA010002543.1, read on the forward strand.
GAGACACCTTTTACAATCTAATTGTCTTGTATTTTTAGGACATACATTTTTATTCATACAAAGTATCTTATATTACCACTTGTTACCGAACCTTATCATATTTTTAAATTTTGTACAATACTCTATTCTGTTAGCCTAGAGATATATTCTATAGCTACGATAACGATTGAATCTCTATGGTGATTTTTTGTAAGCCTATATTTTGATGAAGAGTCTTACCAACAAATCCATTCAAAATTTTAAAATAATGATTAATAAACTAAAAGGGATTTAATTTTATTTAATGATATTAATTATTACTATTAATTTTGAAGCAATAATTGTAAAACTTCTAGGTTATTGCCTCACATCCAGTAGGGAAAGGAGGAAATCAAACAACTAAATACATACCCATATATTAAGTTATTATTTATTTAAGTGAATTTATTCTAATTTAGTTCATATTTCTTTAGATGTATTTTTATGTGTATCTAGGTGAATGTAATTTTTTGATCTTATGAATGCAATAATTTTTATGTAAGGCATGATTTTGTACCATCCATCTTTTGATTGAGCATGTATTATGTTTTTTTTCTTCTAAATACTATATTGCATATATTCAATCAAAATAAATATTTATTTAATGTATCCATTTAAAATTGAGGGACAATTATTCATGTAGATTGATAAGTAATTGGTTGGCATCAGAGAAAAACAAAGATAAAGATAAAGAGTAGGATGAGGATGTGAAAAACAAGGAAAACATTTTCAAAGGATAATCAAATTATTAATATTCAAATTATTAATATTCAAATACAATGAAAACAAAAGAAATAGAAAAAGATTCGATCAATTTTTTTTAATTATTTATTTTTTAAAATTAAATTTTTTAATAGGGATCCATTCAAAAAATTTAAGATAATGATTAATGAACTAATAAATATTTCATTTTATTCAATGATTTCAATCAAGTATTACTAAAAAGATTGATGTATTAATTACAAAAATTATAAGTTGTTTCCTGCCACCAAACAATGAAGTGAGTTGATCAAAAAATTACATACATACCTAAATATTTAGTTAACATATCTTTAGGTGTGTTTTCTCTAACTTTACCTTGGACCTTATCCCTTGTGATTATTTGATCTGATTTATGAAATACTTGTTGTTCAATATGTGTTTTTAAACCACCTAATGTTTGAGTAAGCATGTATTATGTTTTTTATAAGGAATATATTTCATACTTTAAAAGAAAAAGTGATTTAGTTAATTTATACCTTTAACTTTTAGGGATAATAATTCATGTAGATTAATAACTATTTGGTAGGTGGAAGATATAAATAAGTATGACGATAACAAGTAGGAAGAGGATGTGAATAAAAAGGACAATAATGACAATGGCATTGATTATAATGTCTTTTAATGCTTAGACTTAATTGGTTTATGGGAACAAAAAAAGTGTGTAGATAATATGATTCACTTAAATATCTCATGAAAATTATGTGCTTTTAAATATGTCACTATTGATGCCAACATTCAAGAAATCAAGTATTATATAAGATTGTATAATTAAACAAAAAATATAAAATAAAAAAATGGTAGATAAATGATTCTTAACACTCATATTTACTTGTTTAGACAGTTAATTTGATGGACATGTAGATTTAGAATAAAAATAACCATGTTTTGTTTGGTTTTCCACTCATGAACCAAGTTGTGATGGAAAACATTTGCATAAATATGCATAATATTATTACATAATGGGAATGTTAACAAAAAAATGAGCTTCATATTATATTTATTTTAAGTAAAAAAATATCTCAAATTATTTTTTCCTATTTGTTTTTAGAAGTGTTTATCTACTCATTTCACCACGTAGCTCATGTTAGTTATTTTTCAATTTTGTAATTACAATTTTCTTCTTAAAGTTGAAAATATTATATGGATATGATACATGATATATTTTAGGATTTGTGATATTTTATATTAAAATAAATTTATTTTATCTTTAATATTTTCATCCTTCCAAAAGATTTCAAATTATTTATTCTCAATTTTTGTTCCAAGTTAGAATCACATGTAGGATTTATACTATTATAGATGCCCAAAACTATTATCTTAGTTATATCTTATGTGCATTGATCTCCTCATTTAATTGGTTGTAAGTTTTGTTTTTATCACACCATTTAATTTTATTACATGGTTTAAACATGTTTTAATAAGTTTTTGTCTTAAGCATGGATTATATGTCCCGATTTCCCTTCATCTTTGAATCTTTCTTAATTATTTATTCAAAGTGATAGAGTTTTTCCACAATCTTAAACCTTAGATAAATTAGATTTCCATTAAATTTGATTCATGTGTGGCCATGATTTTTTCACACTCTTCCTTAGAACTTGGATATACCTATAATTATGGCATCTTACACCATGCACAACTAATCATGGTACCCTTATGTATTATCCCTTGTAGAATACAACACAATTAACTAGTGTTATGCAACCTATCATAAATTTCATGCCTTGTACATAGTCTCATGACATACTTATAATTTTTTGGCATGCTTCAAAATATACTACATAGCACCTTGTAGGACTTTTCAACACTTGCGTAATAGCTTGTAACATTTCACAACACTTGTGAAGTACCATGCTTCATCTCTATATTCTTTAGGCATATCAAAGATTTAAAATTGTATAGAAACTCTCTATAAATTTTTAGCATTCCAGGTGTCACATTTTAGTTTTACATCATGTCAGAGAATTCATCAACATATTATGACATCAAAAGTCCAACTTACGCACATGAAATAAGGTGAACCATCATTGGGGCAAAAGATGAATCATTTTATAACCACTCCCTTTTCCAAATGAAATGTTTTAATGATTCACACATGCATGTGCTCTCTCTCTCTCTCTCTCTCTCTCTCTCTCTCTCTCTCTCTCTCTCTCTCTCTCTCTCTCTCTCTCTCTCTCTCTCTCTCTCTCTCTCTCTCTCTCTCTCTCTCTCTCTCTCTCTCTCTCTCTCTCTCTCTCTCTCTCTCTCACACACACACACACACACACACACACACACGTGTGTGTGTGTGTGTGTGTGTGTGTGTGTGTGTGTGTGTGTGTGTGTGTGTGTGTGTGTGTGTGTGCATGTGTGTGCTAACTATATAACCCTTAATGGGTTAGAGACATATATATAAAGTGCAGGTTTCATGAGTATCTAGCATTTACATAAATTTGTATTTCTCCTCTTCAGTCTAATAAAATCAATAGGAAGCGTCTTCTCACTTCTAATCATGCGAACCTACACTCCCAACATTTTTGAACTATTATGCATGTTTGTACTTTTACTAATTATTTTACATTAAGTAGAAGTTTTACTATTCTAAATGCACTTTTGAATTTAAATTTATTTTGGTTTAATATTATTTTTGTTTTAATTTGCATGATCTATATCTCATAAATTACTAGTAAATACTACATGTTTCTCCATTTCACCAATATTTTGGGCCCTATGGTGTATATCATTAGTGTATAAAATTGATATTTTTAAATTTATCACTTTACTAATAGTTTATCTTGTAGGGTATTATCTTCACATCGATCTTCTTGAGTGCACACCTTAAAGGGTGCATTAGGAATGGGTGGGATCAAGTCATGGAATGCAAGATATTTTTGCATACTATCATTACTATTATTCTGACACACTATGAATCTTTTTTTGTATTACCTCAACATCTAATTTACATCTAAGTTTGCTAGCTTCCCTATAGCTTACTATATCAACCTATCTGATATAGTTTGTTTTTTTACTTTATCTTCTTTGTATTATATCATCATGCCAAATATATTTGGCATGATTCTTATTCCTTTCCCCCATGGATCCATAAAATGCACCCAATATGACTCAACAATCAAAGTGATCATCGGGTTTAAAATCCAAAGTATCAATGTACATGATCACATGGATGTGGCTTGACATAAATATTACCCTTTGATCTTTCTTTGTCTCCTCACCTTCATTTTTTTGGCCAAGATATCAAATCATTCATCATGTCCATATAGGGAATCCATACTATCTAATCCATCCTAATATTTTCCCAAGATGCCACATGATGAATTACACCATAGTATGACTCAGCACCCATCTCTTGATGCTAGGTATATGGTCATCTATCACATGAGGTAACTCCCTAAGTTAGTACATGGGGAATCTCTCATATATCCAACATGAAAAATAATCACTAGCTCAAAACACCATAAACATCATGTACAAGTTACACTTATATTGTAGCTTCCATATCATACACAATGTCATGCTCCACTATATATTTTCACATAGATATGATATACATTATAATAAATATTTCTAGATAAAACTATATTCAAGTTTTTTATACCAACTTTTTGGTTCATACTTTATGAACCATCATTAGGGTAAGAGAAAAATGAATGTTTTACAAACTTATCTATTCCTTTATAGATATAACAACGAAGCTCATTGATGTTGACATGAATAAAAAGAATAGGGGGGAGGGGGTTGGAAGGGGGGGTCCACACAGGAGGCATAATAAAAAATGACAAAAAGGAGAAGAGACACAAGGTTAAAATGAAAGTTTTGAGTTATAAAAATACCTTACAAGTATAATTAGAGTTATAAAATAGATTCAAAATTTTGGTTAGGAAGTTATAATAAGTTAAATTTTTAATCTTATAAAATATCAATTTGGATTTTTAATATATTAAGTTTTGAGTTTAAATTTAGTGTATATTTGATAATTCAAGTTTAATTAAATAATGTAATTATTTTATAAATTATAACTTATCAAATTGAATCTAAAAGTATTAAATATAAATTATGATTTTAATTCTAAATTCTAAATTATAAGATGTTTTATAAATTCTAAATTACAAGTTCTTAGTTCTAAATAATAAATTGTAGGTTACATCAAAAAAAATATAGATTAAAAGTTATAGAATGATTAATAAGGTACCAAAGTTGAATTGCTAGTGAACAATTATCTATTAAATTATAGAATCTAAGTAGCAAATTCTAATTTCAAATAATTAAAATCATTATCTAATTATAAAGTGAGAATGAAATTATCAATTACCAGATGGTGGGAATCAAAGTTGGGAAATAAATAAAAATAAAATTGAAAGTTATAAATTATGAAGTTATAGCTGCAGTTAATAATTCTATAACTTTTAATATATCTTTTTTTGACGTAACCTACAACTTATTATTTAGAATTAAGAACTTGTAATTTAGAATTTATAAAACATCTTATACTTTAGAATTTAGAATTAAAATCAAAATTTATATTTAATACATTTAGATTCAATTTGATAAGTTATAATTTATAAAATAATTACATTATATAATTAAACGTGAATTATCAAATATACATTAAATTTAAACTCAAAACTTAATATATTAAAAATCCAAATTGATATTTTATAAGATTACATATTTAACTTATTATAACTTCCTGACCAAAATTTTGAATCTATTTTATAACTCTAACTATACTTGTAAGCTATTTTTATAACTCAAAACTTTCATTTTAACCTTGTCTCTCTTTTCCCTTTTGTCATTTCAGTTTTGCCTCCTATGTGGACATCCACCCCCCTTCTAACCCCCTCCGCCCTCTTCCTTTTAGTCATATCAACATCAATGAGATTCACTATTATATCCATAAAGGAATAGTTAAGTTTGTAAAACATTCATTTCTCTCTCACCCTGATGATGGTTCATGGAGTATGAACCAAAACATCCGTATTAAAAACTTGAGCATAGTTTTATCCAGAAATATTTATTCTAATTAATGGACTATGAAAATACTATCTCTTTAAATGATAAACATTGTCAAAGCCCCATTTCAATTATGACATATAACATGCATAGTCGTAAGTTTGATAAAGGGCTTCTAGATATCTAGAATGCTTGACACATAAACCCTATAAAATTCATATGATTAGTTTACACTCATTTTATTGATCAGATTCAATATCCCACTCAGATAATGCCCACCTCTCATCTATCTACTATGGTGTATCACACAACATCAGAGTGCTTATAATATGTATCCCTACTATGGTATGCACATCCTATAGGGTGATCAACACCTATGTTATCCCCACTCACCACCCATATAAAAGTGTCAGTGATCCTCTACTATTTACCCAAAAAACATGGCAATGAGAGCTAAGCTCAGAGGAACATGACACATCTCCATAATGCATCCAAACCAAAGAGTCACCAACTATGCTCTATCCATTTCCTATATTTTCTTGAATAAATCTAGTATCTAAGTGGCATCAACACTATTCCATAATCATCTTTGCCTATAAATAATATCAAACAAAAAAACCCAATTATATGTTGATTTAAAAATATGAAATCAAATCACAAACTTAAAAAAAAATCAAAATAGTCCCTAAATTATACCGTACTGGCCATTTTCCTAATTTTATACAACACCATCTACCTAAAATTTGCATTAAACCATCCCTGTTTAAATTTTACATTGAACTAACCACTACTATGTTGTATCAGTCACCCTTATATTTTATATTGCATTGGCCATACATTATAGTATCAACCAATACATGTTTCGACTACATTTGGAATGCCCTATATTATCAACCAACATCTATTTACTATTAGATCATACATACCCTATGGTTTTAACCATTATTGACACTCTATAATGTATTTTACATCAATTAATTGTACTAGACATACATAATTTCTTCAACAGTACTAGTTATACTATATGGTATTGACCATCCTAATATTTTCCTAATGCACTAACTATACCCTATAGTATCGATAAGAATATTTTCTAACTATATCAACCATACCCCATGGTAGCAACAAGGATTTCAAAATTATACTTCTAGACACTCATTTTTGGCTACTTTCTTATCTAAATAGACATCATACTGATTTCTTGTAATCAACACAAATTAAGCCTAGAAATCACTATTCATCCCAAATTCGTCTATACATTATATGTAAGTACCCATGCCAATACATCCCAAATTGGGGCATTAAAATATACACAACAATAACCTCTCTCCAATTCATCCCTAGTCAAATTATGACCTAGCAAATTGATGTTTGACCAAGAGTGAGGAATAACCTGCATAAATTTAAAAAATGTAATTAATCTAATCAAAATTGCTTAATTGCTTAAGCCCAATTAAATACATAGTTAAAAATTTCATGGCTAACAAGTGAATTTATATTTTTATAAATTCATAAATATGGATTTGATGACATCACACAAATATCTCAAATCCATAGCTTTTAGAATTTTCTATTTTCTAAATTCACTAATTAACTTTATTCATCAACTCTCATGACAAGTGGCCATATGGATCAAGGAGAATTAATGAATTTCTATTTTTTAAAATTCATAAATTCAACCAAAATATCTTATATGATTTGTCTATCCACTTGTAAAATATCAAGAATTAGGTGAGAGACATAATCATTCTTGACCCATGTCTCTCACATGGCCCTCATGATTATCTTTGACTTAACCCAGAGTTAGCCTAATTCAACTTAGGGTTAGACTGACTCAACCAAGGTTAGTACTAAACCTAACCTCCCTAGGGTTAGATTTATTTCTAAGACCTATAAATATGAGTTCCAATACACCTTTAAACCAATATTTTTAGTGCAAAGTTATTATGCAAGATTTCCTTCAAAACTTACTTTGATATAGTGTTACCATGCCCATTTTCTAGGCCAAGCCAAGCCAAAGCCAATCAACATTACCAAGGTGAAAAGGAGAAGTGGATAAATAGAGATTCATTTACAAATATTTCTTGAGCACATATTTGATCACTTCATTCCATGAACAACTCACAACACTTGCTCTCATGGAAGGTAAGATCATTTATTTTACTTTCATTTTGTTAGTTAATTGTGTAGTTTTATAGCTCCTTGTATGCCAAGGCTAGAGGTGTTAGTTTAGTGTGTTTTTATTTTTTTTTTATTTTTTTTAATAACACCATACTAATCTTCCCTCTATTTTTAATTCCTTGATCACATAATCACATGTTCGGTGGGACTCTTCATGAGCGTGCACCCCATAAAATTGTCTTATTTTTAATCTCTTGTTCTATTTTTTTTGTTTTGCTAAAAAATGGCCCATAAAGTCTTAACAAATTTTTATGTTTTCACTATTTTTATCTAATTTTTTTTAGGGATGTATTTACATTTATAATTAAAATTATCTACATATTTCAAATAAAAAATCTCTATATTTTAGCATTTATGATCAAATTAGTGACTATCACTTTTTGTTTTCTACTTTTGTGTAAAAAAATGGATGATACAGAGCTCATAACTTTTTTTATTAACTAGTTTTATCTATAAAATTTTGCATAGATGTCCTAATTTGACCTATTAACAACATCCAAAAAATATGTTAATAACTAATGTATAGTTTATAAGTTATGATAAAAATACTAACTATAGTTTTTTATGTTTATGTGCATTTGGCTTTGTTTTTAACATTGATTTTGTAGGTTGCCTGTACTCTTTTGGTCTAATAAAGCTTTTAACAAGTTTTTTTTAGGTTTTATCAAGCAATAAAAAAATAATATTGCATCCTAAAATGCCATTTTCACATTTACATTTGGTGTTTAAAAATTGTTTACATGCTTTGTTTTCATTTTTTTCAAAGTTCAAGATTCAAACAATGCCAAGGGGCTAAAATTCACATCATATTTTGATTGGTGCTCTAAAAATGAACTCAAAATTTAGATAAGTGTTCTTAAGATTTTTTTTTGGTTGTGTGTGTTTGTTTCAAATACTAAGTGTAGCATGTATGTTCTCCCCTATCCCCTTTAGCGAACTTGGGTGATAAAAAATGCTTCACTTATTAATTTTTGTCACTTTGTCCAAGCGTAGAAGGAAAGTTGCTAAGGCACTCCCAAAAATCCAAGTGATTTGAGTGATCCCAAAATAACCCTAAAGTCCTACATTTTTTATTTTCTTTCATTTGGCCTGTGTATGGGAGCTCGCTTCTCCCTCACAAGTTCTCTAAAAAAGCATTGACTCAAGAATTCATCTCCCAGCATCGTTTCAACCCCACTCCATATTATGGGTATATAAATTGATGTCAACTTGTTGAGATTCTTGTTTTAGAGGTTAAACAAGCTCTGTTAGTAAGAGTTTGCCTCATAATATATGTTTAACTAAAACATCACACTATATTAAGGAATTGATAGATATAGTGGTTGTAAAAAGAACAAGACATTTTCATAATAAATCGGTTAACACAAATCCAAATGATGTGTTGTGCCCTAGTATTAACCACACATATGGTACCATTTAAAACACATAAAAATTAAAGTTTTTAGACAAACCCCACTTATCAACTAAATATTGTCAATGCAAGGTGACTAGCCCAAAGTTCCATGTCATCATATAAAATATTGAGATAAGGGACCTAAAAAACCTAACTTTCATGTGCATTTAATTTTTAGATTAACAACATTATTTCCTTTCAAGAGTAAGTACATAAATTATATTTGATAGTACAAAGCCACTTATCAATTTTTAGGATTAGGATGATACACTTAGATGTTTTTATCTTTTATTTTTGCTTGCATTGTTTTGAGTCACAAAATATTTTATTTATTAAAAAAAAATCAAAACAAGTCATATTTGTAGACCAATTTTATCCTAAAGAGGTGTTATGTCATCCATTTAATGCCACACTTTTCCTTAGTCATTTTCAAACTTTCAGTGTGTGTGTGTGTGTGTGTGTGTGTGTGTGTGTGTGTGTGTGTGTGTCTTGTTTAAATGGGTCATCATTATTCCTTGGATTTTTGAGTCCAAAATAATTATTATGTCATTTATTTGAATGAGTGTTGTTATGATGCAAATCCTTTCAAGTTTCTTGTCACATTTGAAACTAATTTCCAAACCATTATTATGCCTTTCTTGTTTCAAATGTGAGGTTATACTACCCATTTTGGTGTAGCCTCTTCGTCTTAGAACATTAGAGTGTTTTCACATTAAATATGAAACTCAACCTTTCAAAGTGTAAATCTTAATCTAATCAGGGTCACACCAAAGCCTCGTGTAATTTGGACTTAGGTTGTCTACCTTTTTTGTTTAGATTATATTACTTGGGTTGATTTCCTATTTCATCTAAAAGATCCCTTAGCTGGACCTAGTGATTGTTATTTATTTTGTACCTTGTTTAAAGCATCCCTTTTGAGCCAAGTTGTTGACATGTATTATGTTTGAAGTTTGTTGTGCCAAATTTTTGAGTGTCTTAGTTCCTTTAATTTTTGTGAATTAAATGTTGAGTCTTAAGTGAGATAAATATCAAGTATCATTTGAGCCAATTACCTTAGTTTAATTTGATTTTGAGATATTATTCAATTTTTGTGTTTCTAAGTCTAACCTTGTTTTAAGCATGATTATAACTACCTTTGGGAAAATCATTGCTATCTCTTGATCCTAGTTCACAATTGTTCTACTTTATTTAAACACTCTTGTCACTAATTATAAATGTTTGTGGGAAAATTAGTACTTTATCCATAAATGAGTTTGATCCTTTGTGTTACTCTAGACATTAATTATAACTACTTTTAGGCAAATCATTATCATTTTATTAGACTAGTCTCGTGTTTATTTTGTTCTACCTTTTCATAGTTTAGTTGTTTACCCCTTTATGTCTCTTTTATAAAGCCAAAGGCCCTTAATTTTTTGACCTTTATTGTTTGTTACCAATGGAACCTTTGTTTTTCATGAGACCTATCTATAGATATGAACATGCCTCATTACACATGTAGTGGGACCATGCATAATCTGAACTATGAGAAATTTATGACCAATATCCCTTTTTTTAAGATTCGTATGATGACATAATTTATGAGATGGATCTAGATCTATCTTATAACATTCCATACGTTTAATGAAGGCATGACCATTTTGTTTAAGAGTCGTATAATGATGTAGCTTATAATATGGATCCTGAATCATATTATAACATTCCATACATTAAACAAAGGCATGACCCTTTTTTTCAAGAGTCTTATAATGATGTAGCTTATGATACAAATACCGATTCATATTATAACATTATTGTTAAGGTGTGGAGCCTAAAAGCTTCACATATGAGTGCATTTAATAGTTTCGGGTCTACACAGTCACCGGCGTCGGTCAGGAGCGACCGCCGTCGGTTAGGTGCAGTTGAAGAGACGCCGGCGTCGGCAGAGGATCGGGTGACGTCAGTCACAGGCAAGCAGGCAGGAATTAGCGTCGGTTACTTGTGCGTCCAGAATGCTATTTCCGAGGACAAAAGCGAGTGTTTGCATGATGAGTTTAAGTCTTAGTCTTAAGTTCGCATTTCTATTATTAGCAAGATTGTTTTTAGAGCCCTTGTTCAAGAGGCTTAACTGTTGGTTGTAAGTGCATGCTCAAGTTTCCTAATTCTATATGTAGAATTAGATCTTCTTAGATTAGTGTGAATTATTATAGTAATTCATTATATGTGAATGTTGAAGAACAGTACAGAGTTGTATCAATCCAGGTTGTTGGAATTGATTGTACTTGAGAGAGAGAGCTCTTAAGGGATAGAGATCTAGAGAGAGATCTTGTGCATCTGAGAGAAGTGTGGAAGAAAGAAGTTTCTTCAATTGTATTCCTTTTTTAAAGAGTTTTAATACAAGTTTTTAGGGTGGTTTCTTGTATCTCTTGTTCGTTGCTATTATTTGATTCTAGTTACTTATCTATCTGATTTAATTCTGTGGTTCATTGCTTTCATAAGTGTAATCTATTGTTGGTTGATCCCCAACAAGTGGTATCAGAGCCTTGGTTGTAGGTTTAGAGTTTGATATCCAATAATTGGTATCAAAGCTCAGGTTCACTAACAGGCGGTTTAGATATGTGTAGTGTGTATTGATTATAGGTTGCTCACAAGAGTTTCTGCAGGGATTTCTGTTTGAGTGGGAGAAGCAATGGCAGATGAAAGTAAACTAAGAATGGATAAGTTCAATGGCAAAAACTATCAACATTGGAGAATGCAGATAGAGGACTATCTATATCAGAAGGATTTATACTTACCGTTAGGTGGGATTGCAAAGAAGCCCACAGACATGGAGGATGAAGAATGGGAAGTTCTTGACAGAAAGGCTCTGGGGTTTATAAGACTGAGTCTAGCATCTACTGTGATATCTAATTTATCATAGGCAAAAGCAACAGTAGAGTTGATGACTACTCTAGCAAATTTGTATGAAAAACCCTCAGCTTCTAATAAGGTATATCTTATGAAGCAGCTATTTAATTTGCATATGCAGGAAGGTGGATCTGTATCTAATCACCTGAATGATTTCCATGGTATTGTAAATCAATTAAGTTCAGTCAAAATTGTATTTGATGATGAAATAAAAGCTCTTTTAATATTATGTTCTTTTCCTGAAAGCTGGCATAGCTTAGTAATGGCAGTTAACAATACTGCATCTGCATCAAATATTTTAAAAGTAGAGGATGTTGTTAGTGTTATCTTGAATTAGGAAACTCGCAGGAAAAGCACAAAAGAGACATCTGGGAATGCTTTAAGTTTTGAGAGCAGGGGAAGGAAAAAAGAGAAGAGCAAGAAAGGGAGATCAAGATCCAAGTCTAAGGGGAAAGGCAGATCTAAATCCAGAAATGGCAGAAGGCCACAATGTTGGAATTGTGGAAAGATGGGGCACATGAGCAGAGATTGTTGGTCAAAGCCTAAGGAGGACAATCAGCACAAAGGAACAGAAGAAGCAAAGGTTGCAGGTATTGCACAAGATGCTTTAATATTCTCTTTGCACAATAATATAGAATCTTGGGTGTTAGATTCTAGTGCATCTTTTCATGCTACCCCTAATAGGGAATATTTGTGTGACTATATCCATGGAGATTTTGGAATAGTATATCTAGGGGATGATGAACCCTGTAAAATTATTGGCAAAGGTAAAGTGCAGCTGAAAATGCAGAATGGCAAAACATGGGTGTTGAGAGAAGTTATGCATGTTCCTAGCTTGAAGAGAAATCTGATTTCTACAGGAAAGTTAGGGGATGAGGGTTGTACAGTAACTCTCACAGCAGAATCTTGGAAGGTGACCAAGGGTGCACTTGTTATGGCCAGAGGTAAGAGAGTAGGTACTCTTTATTTGTGTAATTATGTTACTAACAATTCTCCTTCTGTATTATCTACTACAGATGTAGATGCAAAATTGTGGCACTCAAGGCTTGGCCACATGAGTGAGAAGGGGATGTCAATTCTTAAGTCTAAAGGTAAGCTTTCAGATTTAAAAAGCATGGATCTAGAATTTTGTGAGCACTGTGTATTTGGAAAACAGAAAAGGGTTAGTTTTCTCAAGACTGGGTCTACTAATAAGAAGCATAAGTTGCATCTTGTTCACACAGATGTGTGGGGACCGGCTCAGGTAGCTTCTATTGGAGGATCACAGTACTATGTTTCGTTCATAGATGATGCTACAAGAAAGGTATGGATCTACTATATTAAGAAGAAATCTGATGTATTTGAGACTTTTAAGATTTGGAAAGCTATGGTTGAGAATGAAATAGGCAAAAGATTAAAGTGCCTGAGATCTGACAATGGTGGAGAGTTTTGCAGTTATAAGTTCAACTGGTATTGTTACATGCATGGGATCCACAGGCAAAGGACGGTTCCAAGGACACCTCAGCAGAATGGAATTGCTGAAAGGATGAACAGAACAATCATGGAGCATGCAAGATGTATGAGATTGCATGTTGGTTTTCCTTTAGAGTTTTGGGCAGAAGCTATTGACACTGTAGTGTACCTGATTAATAGAGGACCCTTTACAGCTCTAGATGGTGGAATTTCAGAAGAGGCTTGGATAGGTAAAAAGGTAGATCTCTCTTTTCTCAAAGTTTTTGGTTGTGAAGCCTTTGTGCACGTAGATAAGGAAAATAGAAAGAAGCTCGATGCTAAGTCTATGAGGTGCATGTTTATTGGCTATGGCTCAGATGATTTTGGTTTCAAATTTTAGAATCTAGGAACTAACAAGGTAATTAGGAGCAGTGACGTTGTTTTCAATGAAAAAGTGATGTACAGTGATCAGCTGAAGAAGCTGAATCAATTTGGGTAGAGCAATAGTGAATTGGATGAGGTGATGGTCCAAAATGAGCTCATGGAAAAAAGAAATAATCACTTGCAGGAAAACACAGAGACCGACGTTGGTAGGTTAGGAACCGGTGTTGGTAGAACATAAACCAAGGTCGGTCATACAGAGACTGATGTCGACAGGACAGGAACCGATGTCGGTTAGGCAGAACCAGCATCGGCCAGTAACAGGTCTGGAGGTGACCGAGGTCGGTCACTGTCAGAGAATTTGGGTGGACAGTGTGTTGTGAACGAGTCTCAGACACCCATCAAGAGGTCTGAAAGGGTAAGCAAGCCTCCAATTAGATATTCTCCTTCATTATTCTATTTATTGCTAACTGATGGTGGAGAACTAGAGAGTTTTGAAGAAGCAATACAGGTGGAGTCCAAGAGTCAGTGGGAGCGTGGTATGGTTGAGGAGATGGAGTCCTTAAGAGAGAACCAAACATGGGATTTGGTTGAGTTGCTAGTAGGTAAGAGGACACTGAAGAACAGATGGACCTACAGGTTGAAAGAAGGTGAGAATGGATAGATGAGATATAAGGCCAGATTGGTAGTGAAAGGATTTGCACAAAATCTAGGTATTGATTTTGGTGAGATTTTTTCTCCTGTTGTTAAAATGAGTTCTATACAGATTGTATTGTCTTTGGTTGTTGTTGAGGATTTGCATCTTGAGCAGCTAGATGTTAAGACAACATTTCTTCATGGAGATTTGGATGAGGAAATCTATATGGAACAACCAGAAGGATTTGAGGTCAAAGGTAAGGAGAAATTAGTGTACAGATTGAAGAAAAGCTTGTATGGCCTCAAGCAAGCTCCTAGGCAATGGTATTTGAAATTTGACAGGTTTATGACTAAGCATGGCTATAGTAGGTGTCAATCTGATCATTGTGTGTATTTCAAGAGTTTTGATAATGGTAGATATATTATTCTATTGTTGTATGTAGATGATATGCTGGTTGCAGGATCACACATGCAGGATATCTCTGAGCTTAAGGTGAAATTAGCTCAAACATTTGTTATGAAGGATTTGGGAGCAGCAAAGAAAATCCTTGGCATGAGCATTAAGAGAGACAGGAAAAATCATAGGTTGATATTGTCTCAAGATGATTATGTGGACAAGGTGTTGAAACGGTTCAATATGCAGGATGCTAAACCGGTAAGCACACCTTTGGCTGGACATTTTAAGTTGAGCAAAGAACAATGTCCTAATTCAAATGATGAGGTAGAGTACATGATTAAAGTTCCATATTCTTCCGCAGTAGGGAGTTTGATGTATGCAATGGTGTGTACTAGACCAGATATTGCCCAAGCAGTGGGAGTGGTAAGTAAGTATATGGCCAATCCAGGTAAGGAACATTGGAAAGCAGTTCAGTGGATCCTTAGATATCTGAGAGGAACCAGCAGTAGGCACTTGTGCTATGGAGGTTCAGATACTTCTCTACATGGTTATGTACATTCAGATATGGCAGGTGATTTGGATGGCAGGAAGAGCACTCCAGGTTATGTTTTCACTATAGGTGGAACGGTGGGTAGCTGGATATCTAAGTTGCAGAAGGTTGTTGCCTTGTCAACTACAGAAGCAGAGTATATTACAGCCACAGAAGCTATCAAAGAGATGATATGGATGACACGGTTCATGGAAGAGCTTGGTAGGGAGCATGAGAGTTGCAAATTGTATAGTGACAGTTAGAGTGCAATCCATTTGGCTAAGAACTCAGCCTTTCATTCAAGAACAAAGCACATACAGCTAAGGTACCACTTCATACGACAGGTATTGGAAGATGGTGAGTTGAAGCTGGAGAAGATCCATACAGATAGGAATCTTGCTGATATGTTAACCAAGCCAGTTACAAAGGAGAAGTTGAATCTTCATTCAACTTCTGTTGGTCTTCATGATTGAGTTGAAGATGGAGGAGCTAGAAGATGTTGCTGTACAGGTACTGGTGCAGTTGTTTATCTCCAAGTGGTAGATTGTTAAGGTGTGAAGCCTAAAAGCTTCACATATGAGCGCATTTAATAGTTTTGGGTCTACACAGTCATCGACATCAGTCAGGAGTGACCACCGTCGGTCAGGTGCAGTTGAAGAGATGCCAGCGTTGGCAGAGGATCAGCTGACGTCGGTCACAGGCAAGCAGGCAGGAACCGGCGTTGGTTACCTGTGCGTCCAGAATGCTATTTCCGAGGATAGAAGCGAGTGTTTACATGATGAGTTTAAGTCTTAGTCTTAAGTTTGCATTTCTATTATTAGCAAGATTGTTTTTAGAGCCCTTGTTCAAGAGGCTTAACTGTTGGTTGTAAGTGCATGCTCAAGTTTCTTAATTCTATATGTAGAATTAGATCTTCTTAGCTTAGTGTGAATTATTGTAGTAATTCATTATATGTGAATGTTGAAGAACAGTACAGAGTTGTATCAATCCAGGTTGTTGGAATTGATTGTACTTGAGAGAGAGAGCTCTTAAGGGATAGAGATCTAGAGAGAGATCTTGTGCATCTGAGAGAAGTGTGGAAGAAAGAAGTTTCTTCAATTGTATTCCTTTTGTAATGAGTTTTAATACAAGTTTTCAGGGTGGTTTCTTGTATCTCTTGTTCGTTGCTATTATTTGATTTTAGTTACTTATCTATCTGATTTAATTCTGCGGTTCATTGCTTTCATAAGTGTAATCTATTGTTGGTTGATCCCCAACAATTATGTACGTTGAATAAAGGCATGATTTATAGGAGGTATTCTTCACAATGAGTTAAATTATGATATCACTATTAGGATTCAATTGTGTAGTTTTTCAAGTCAAACTCATTGACCCATGTTTCATGAGTAGTGGTTCACATGAACCCATCTCTCATGAGAATGAATGATCCACTTATCACTCATTTCATCTAGGTGATTCTCACAAGGGTGAAGCATTGGGCCTTCCTAGGAGGTCACCCATCTCAGTACTACTCCATTTGAAGCATGCTTAAACATAGACTTTCCTCTAAGGTTAATACCATGTAGCTTGCTACCCAATTTGCAAATGAGGTAGTAGGATAAGTGGGAAATGGGGTAGCAAGCTAAGTGGTATTAACCTTGGAGGAAACTCTATGGTTAAGCACGCTTGAGTTGGAGAAGTACTAGGATGGGTGACCTCCTAGGAAGGCCCAATGCTTCACCCCTATGAGCATCACCTAGATGTAATGAATGATAAGTGGATCATTCATTCTCATGAGATATGGGTTCATGTGAAACACTACTCATGAAACATGTGTCAATGAGTTTGACTTGAAAAAACTACATAGTTAAATCTTGATATAAATATCATAAAGGCATGATCCTTTTACTCAAGAGTCATATGATGATTTAAATTATAATATGGATTCCAATTCATATTAGAACATTACATATGTTGAACAAAGGAATGACCCTTTATCATAGTATTTAGTGGCATTGACTTCTTATTCAATCCCTTGCCCTTCAGTTTGCATTAAAAACCAAGCATCATAACGCTTAAGGGTTACCATTCTCAGCCCTCATCCTTTACTCTGTACTAGAAACCAAACTCCACAATGACCAAGGATTACCATTCTCAGACCTCATACTTTAGTTTGTGTTAACAACCAAGATATGTAGTGCCCATTAATTACCATTCTTAATCCTCATCCTTTAATTTATGCTCACAATCAAGCTTCATAATGCCATTTCATTACCATTCCAAGCCCTTATCATTTGAATTGAATCAAAAACTAAGCTTCACAGTGCCCTTTCATTACCATTACTAGCCTTCATCCTTTAGCTTGTATCATTAACCAAATTTGCAATGCCTATTCATTACCATTCTAGGTCCTCATTCTTTGGCTTACATTAGGATGCAATCTCTATAGCTCCCATTCATTACCATTCCAATCCCTCAACCTTTATCCTATGCTAGAAAATAATCTTCATAATTCCCATTCATTACCATTCCAAGCCCTTATAGATCTGGTAGCTCATTATCCTAACAAGGTTATGCAATTACGAGTAGGTGAATCCCAATTACCATCATAGACCTACATCTAATATTTGTTAAACCCATCTAGATGGGCCTATTTACAAAGAAGTCATTATACAATCATGGATCATTCTTGTTCCATTTCTAACCTTCTACCACTTTAGAAAACTCATGCTAGTCTTTGAGCCATAATAGAGCCAGTCATTACTTCTCCAAAATACATCATTCAAAGACCAATATGTGTTCAAAACTAATATTTTACAACCAAGTGTAAGACAAGGCCAAAATAACTAACCAATCCTTGATTTTTTATTGAGACACCTACTTGTGAAAAGTTAACTTATGATAAATTACTCCATGACCATTACCCTATATTTGAGGAACCTCACTTTGACAAGCTAGTCTTTATGGATTTAGTTGTTGACCATTTGCCTTTATATGAGAAGTCTCCCTTTGATAATTTAGTCTTTTTGGAGGTATATCTCAACCTCTTCCTTCTTGTTGAGGAGTCCCACTTTGACAAGATAGTCTTTGTGGAATCACCCCTTGACTTTTTCTCTCTCTCTCTTTGAGGGGCTTCATATTGATGAGCTAGTCTTTGTTGAACCCTTATTAGATGAGCCTATGTTAGAAGATCCCATTGTGCAATCATAGAAAATTAATTGTCTAATACCAAACATTTAACATATCATCTTTGATGCCATATTAGATGAAGAATCAACATTGAAGTCAGGGTCTATTTTTGAATCGATATCAAATTTAGCATTAGAAATAGAATCAATCTTAGTCTCAACATCAAATTTAGAGTCCTTTGAATTAGACTCAACTTCAGAATCAAAATATATTCATGGTTGTTACAACATTGGTTACACATGTCTTGTATATCAATTTGAATACATTTGTGATCCTTCCACAATTTTTGAGGATGATTACTTTAGCTTCAACACAAATTCTCCTAGTATATTCTACAAATATTTTGCTTCCTCTTCCCATTCCATTACCATTACATATGCCATTAACACCTACCATTATATCCATTATATTAACATTCCACCTCCCATAAGTGTTGATTAATAATGACAAAATCATACCTTGTTAAATTTCATCCATGGTGACATATTAGTCATAGAGTATCAGGTGGACTAAGACCACATTCATACAGAAGAAGAACAATCTCCTAATGAAACCTTTTTATAGGTGTTAGGGGAAATCAAATTCCAAACTCAACATCTTCTAATGAAACCTTGTTTGAGGCACTAAAATAAAATCAAATTCAAAAGCTAAAGTTCCTTAGTGAAACCTTCTCAGAGGTGGTATGGGACAATCAAGACAACTTTATTGGTGAAAACCTCTTTGAGGAACCAATATATGAGTACAACCATTCTTCACTTCTTGATGAAGACATTATCATATATTACATCAATACAACTTATAATTTACATCATAATTAGATGGTAGAAATATTAGGCTTGAACAAAAAAATTGATGGTCTTATTAAGAGCATATTCAGAAGTCTTTAGCCTTGCCACAACCAAAATTATGTTGAATATAGAATAAACAACATTATGTGTGCCTAAAAATCCTGATCTTCATTTATTTCCCAAACATTATACATTTCATTATTATCCATATCCCCATCAATAAATCAAACATTTTATCTAATATTTATCTGTATTTACCATCCTTGGCCACACTTTCCTTTATAGAAGCTACAAAGACATCTTATCTTGATGTTTGAAAGAAATGGAATCAACAACATCTTATCAACAAAGACATCTTATCTTATCATTATTGTAGTCCAAAAATGCATCAGGTTCTTAACATAGTATCTCTTCAAAATGGGTGTGGGATATCAATTAAACGATTGACTATTTTAGTTGTATAATATGTTGATTAGGAAGTGCATCTCCACATCAACAGGAACAATAGAATCATTCACCTTGCCTTTCCCTTGGTGTTATTTTATACCCTGCCATTTACCTTACCTTGGCACTTGGGGAAACCCTATTACCAACACTATCCATTCTGGTTGTATCATATGTTGATTAGGATGTGCATCTCCACATTAGTAAGAACAACAAAATCATTTACTATGCCTTGACCTTTTTATTACCATTTCCTTTGAATTTTACCACCTATCTTTTATACCATACCCTTAACCTTTCACCTAATATTTATTTTTACCTAAACCCTACCTATAACATTTGACCTTAGTTCTAATTCATTTGTACTTCATGCACATTCACTGGTTGATGCAGATTTAGAAATAGTAGTTTCATAATTGCATGTTCAAATGACATTATATGAAAGTAGTATGACATTGGTCTTGGAAATTTCATCTTTCATTTGTTATTATTTTTCATTATGGATGCCACTGATTATAGCCACCTTCAGGTAAATTAGTGTCCCAGCTTATGTTACTAATTATAACCACCTATGGGAAAATTAGTACCAATCACCCTTTGTCATTGTTTCCTAATTATAA
Organism: Torreya grandis; assembly: GCA_037957365.1. Classification (NCBI taxonomy): domain Eukaryota; kingdom Viridiplantae; phylum Streptophyta; class Pinopsida; order Cupressales; family Taxaceae; genus Torreya; species Torreya grandis. The sequence goes on from JARHVA010002543.1 coordinate 975,985, forward strand.
CTTCCTATGGGAAAATTAGGGAAAACACCTTTACCATGCATTGTTGCATCACCTTGCCATTACTATTACCATTTGCCTTTACCTAAAACTTGTTGATACTTATTAAGATGATTTTTATGTAGGAATAACAATAGTGAATTGAGGTCAATTTGGAATACGTAATTAGCACTTGATTCACATTAAGGTCAGCTCAGTCACCCCTTTACCATGCTCTCACCATTTTGCGAGCAATTTAAGTTTGAACACTCTCACCATTTTGTGAGAAATCTAAGTGAATGCTCTCACCATTTTATGGGTGTTATATTGTTAATATCTAATGAGTTAATATACCCCAAAAATTCTCAAAACATTCAAAATATCTCAAAATCCTAAAAATTATAAAATCAACATATAATCTCCTAGAGAGATGTAAAGCTTATAAAATCCAAAAACATTTATCCTGATTAAACCTAGTTGACCATCCTCAATCCACCATACTAGGGAAAATCCATTATTGGTTCTAATACATTACACTACCATTGGGGATGTGGCCTTCCCTTTGCATGTATCCTTGCTTAGGGGCAACATCTAATTCACACTTTTTAGGCCAAGTTTGTAGCTTTTGCCCTATTGGGGCAACACTAAATTATAGAAATTATACCAGGATATCTTATCCCCACATGTTATTCCATTAAAAATAGCCTTGCTTGGGGAAACCATCGAATTATCATTCCATTGAGACTTCACACATAGGTATTGACTTGAGTAATGATAGGATACTTTCTATTGCTTTTACTTTCAAGCTTCCTATGTGTTTGTTTACTTAGTTGTTTGTTTATTTGTTTACCTATTTGTTTTCTTTCAATATTGTGCCTTGACTTAGTATATATGTGTTCATTGGTTTATTCCTTTCACATTGTTCTTGAGTCCATCAATATTTATATGTTAACATTATCATCATCATTTTTATCATTGGTACATTGTTTTCAATTGTTTATTGGATCATGAATAAATCCTTATGCACATTATGACCATGTTATCATGGTGTTTTATATCATGATGCATACCATAACATGCTCAAAAAAATTAGGTTAGGGGATCTTAAAATAAATGGTACTATGAAAACTTCTTCTTGTTCACTTTAGCAAATCCTCCCACCTTCTTTGATCCAATCAACCCATTGACCATTCTGGTTATATCAATGCTAATAAGGATAAACATTTTTGCATTGGTAGGTATAACCAAATTATTAACATTGATCAATTTGTATTCTTTTATTCTATTTCTCATTCCATTTCTCCCACTTCTGGGTGAACTACATTAGCTTGAGGTCTATTTGGACTATGTAGGCAGTGCTTAGATACATGATGTATCCTGAGTAAGCTCAACCACCTTTTTATTCTAATCATCTCTTTCATCAATTTTTGTAATCTCATGTGCCTAGTTATTTGTGGATTCTTTAGTCTTTGAAAATTCATTAGACCATCATATTTAAATTTACACCTGCTAATCTTTAATCTATGTAATAGGTTATATCCTTGAGTTATGCTTGTTAATCTACCCTACTGGGGCACAACTAATTTTATCACGATCGAATCTTCCCTATTGGGGAAATATCATTATTAAATCCAATTAGTCAAAATTATTATAACCTCCTTTGGGTACATCATTATTTTGACTCATCCACTCTATTGGGGCACATGTCTGTGCCATTGATTATAATCTCCTTTGGGAAAACTAGTGTCTCAACCTCCATTATTGATTATAACTACCTTTGGGAAAATTAGTGCTTTTAAATCAATGCTATCAAGCATTATCTTGATTGGATGAATCTTGCCCATGGGTTAATTTCATTCTTCTTGAATATTTTCAATGGACCATCCATTAATCGTATGTATTAGCCACTCCCTCAAAGGGGCATCAATAGAGGCTTCCCAAAATTTGTTTGGAGCATCATTTTTCAATCATTATCTTCTTTTTCTTTTTAAATTTTTTTTCATTATTCGAAAATATGTTACTTTTCATGTGTCTTATAATTCCTTCTAAAATAGGGGTAAAATGTAGACACTCCTTTTTGACCACTTCCATGTCTAAACGGACACCAAATTAATTTATTACAAACAACACAAATTAAGCCTAAAAATCATTATTTATCCCAAATTCATCTACACATTAGACGTAAGTAACCTAAATCATGTCAATGCATCCCTAATTGGGGCATTACCTTATATGCAATAATAACCTCTCTATAACTCATCCCTAGTCAAATTACAACCTAAAAAATTGACATTTTAAACCAAGGGTGAGGGATAACCTACATAAATTTAGAATATGTAATTAACCTGATCAAAATTTATTAATTAATTAAACCTAATTAAATGCATAGTTAAAAAGTCCATGGATAATTAGTGAATTGATATTTTTTAAAATTCATAAATCTAGATTTGATGACATCATAATGTCATCACACTAATATCTAAAATACATAGTTTTTAGACATCCTATTTTCTAAATTCACTAATTAAATTTATTTTTCAACTCTCATGACAAGTGGCCAAGTGGATCATGGAGAATTAATGAATTTCTATTTTTGGAAATTCATAAATTCAACCAAACTATCTTTTATGAGTTATCTATCCACTTGTAAAATATCAAGAATTAGTTGGGAGACATAATCATTCTTGACCATGTCTCTCACATGCCCTCATGATTATATTTGACCCAACCCAGAGTTAGCCTAATTTAGCTCAGGGTTAGATTAAATCAATCAAGTTTAGTTATAAATCTAATCTCCCTGGGGTTAGAGTTAGTTTTGAGACCTATAAATATAAGTTCTAAGACACCTCTAAACTAAGCTTGTTAGTGCAAAGTTATTATGCAGGACTTCCTTCAAAACTTACGTTGATATAGTGTTACCATGCCCATTTGCTAAGCCAAGTTAAGCCAAAGTCAATCAACATTACCAAGGTGACAAGGAGAAGTGGAGCAATGGAGCTTCATTGAAAAATATTTCTTGAGCACACAACCGAGCACATCATTTTATGGCCAACTCACAACACTTGCTCTCATGGAAGGTAAGATCACTTGTTTTACTTTCACTTTGTTAGTTAATTGTGTAGTTCTCTATCTCCTTGAGTGTCAAGGCTAGATGTGTTAGTTTAATGTGTTTGTTTTGTTTTAATTTCTTGACTGACACCATACAAATATCCCCTCTATATCAAATTCATTGATCAAAATACTTACCAACTATATTGGCTTGGTTGATACAATCATTTGAGGGTAGTGATTTCTTTCCTTGCTCATAATAAATGCCTTTAGCCTTAGTTTTGACTTTTCTTCAACTACACATTACTTGTCCTAATTTTATCTTCATTTTGATACTTGTTGGGGTTAATTACACTACATAGATTTGATCTAGTACTTAGATTTTCTAAATCTAGCTAATTTTATTAAAAATGAAAAAATGGAACATTATTTATATTTTTTACTATTATGGTTATAGTAGCTACCACAATGTGACATCCTAGAAATTTTCCTCTGCATCCTCAATCTATTGTCTCTCATAGCATTATTTTTAGACACTTAGAGCTTTATTTTTTGAAAAATATAAAATGCACAAGTGAAATTATTTTTACCTATTATATTAAATTTTCAACATTTGAATTTTTCAATCATTTACTGTGAGATTCCATATTTTACCAATATCTTTATTTTCATAGGCCATTTCTATGAACCACAACAAGCCTTATAATCTTAGTGAGTTAGATAATTTTTAGGTGTTAACAAAATAATTGTAAAAAATTATATTGTTCTTTTATTTTTCAAGTCTGCTTTATTTTCTTCTCAACGGGTGTATTCTATCAGCTTCAACACATGCAACATCAATTCAAAAATCAACAAGGTAAGTGAAGGTATGCATTTTCAATTGTTTACTTTCATTTACTTTATGTTATTTTAGCATTTATTTTCTATTATTCTTTTTTGTGTTTCAATGTTTCCATTTCAAAGCACCATCTCACATTCCATTATGGTGACATGTGATGATATTTAGGTGGGGTATATGCATACACTCAATATTTTTACTTTTATCAATTTACTGATGGTTTCTCTTGTAGGGACATGTCATCCAAGGTAAATTTTAAAAGACCTTATAAGAAAAATCCTTGGATTTCATTGACAAATCTATGGATAATTGTTTCATAAGCATGGAAAATTTGTTATGCATGGTGGTGAATCCAATGGTAGGAGAGGTAAATTTTTTATTTTTTAAGTTTTACGTATAATTGTTCAGTTGCACTAGGTAAATTCTATTGAATAGTGTAATTGAATAGTACAACTAGATTGTGCAACAAGATGGCTAGCTTATAGTTTGGTGGCATATTGTAATCAATTGATAGAAGCTATTAGTCAATGATGTCATATGATACATATGGCATTCAGATGCATGTTGGTTATTTAGTGAAGCCAAATGGTCCATGATTTTTGTATACTAGTTAGTGGAGTCATTTGGATTGATACCCTTCAGTTGCATATGTAACTAGCTACCTTGGCTACCACCCTCCACTTATAAATTACCCTATTTTCCATCATTTTATCCATTTTTGTAATTTTTTTCTCAACTTATTTCATGTTTTATATAGCGATTCACCTACCACAATAGCCACACATAACTATTAATCTACTCCAATAACTAGACACATTCACTTGACCCAATGCCATGGATTCCACACAAAAATATAATTTTAATAATCTATTATGATCTAATATTTTGAAGCTAATACATCATCCAGACACATTCAAGGATTGGATTCTAAAATGTAGCTTTGGGGAGCTCAATTACATGCCATAGTATGAAACTAATAATGCCTTAATGAAATTGCTAATGTCTTGCTATGATAATAGCGAGATGAGGTTCAAAATCAACATCAACTATAGATTAATCTCCTTTGGTACATCAAATACTAACATCCATAATTTAACATGGATTCCATTCCATAATGCCAACCCTATAACCCCAAAAACAATATTGATTGATGAAGACAAGAAATATTTGGAGTCAATTTTCAACTTGCAGATCGGTCAAACTCATATGTATATCTATTTTTCAAATTTGAAATTCAAATTTTTGTAATTTTTCATCGATTTCACTAATTCATTTAAACTAAAACTTTTTGTAATTTTCCATCAGTTTCACTAATTCATACTTTTTTGCTTTCATTTTAGATAGTCATAAAATGGGCCTCCATGTTGATTTGATATCTGACCCATTTTTGAAAGCTATGGCTTAATTTTTCCTTGAAAGAATAATGTTATAGGGAAGACCAACATGCATTCCCTTTTAGGATATTTTTTACATTCTTTTTACTCTTTCAATGTTTAAAAAATGACTAGTGTACATTTATTTTCTCTTTGATTAGATTAGAATTGAATTATGCTTGTGTAATTCTAGGTTCTATAATTTCTTGTTCCAATTTTATTTTGGCCTTGTACTATGAGGCATTATATGACATTCATTAACCATAAATTATAATTATTCTTCATCCAAAAATGAGCACAAACTCTTTGGTTGTTGAGGATCAGGAGGTTAGTTTAGCATCCAAACAAATCACCTAAATGGTTTAGTTTATAAATTGTTACAAATTTGAAGCTTAATATTTCTTTGATTTTTATAGGTAAGACTTCATGCATTTATGACACAAAGACACACTATTTCAAAAGGACATCATTCCCCTATAATTTTTAGAGATTTTGAGTCTGTAGAATCATCATTCGATTCCTTTCAAATTTCCAAATTTATGAGAGTTTCTTTCAGATTGTCTTCACATGTAAGTTTTCGTATTTACAAATTTCAATAATAAATGCATCATGAAATTTTAACTTTCCATTATCTTATTTATTTGTTTGATTTTTTCATTTGATTCAATATCAATTGACCTTTACCTTGAAGAACCTCAACAAACCCTAACATTCCATGTGCCAGTGTTTGCTCGACCACCTGTTGAAGGTTTTTTACATTCCATATTTTGGTTTTTGAATTGATGTTTCTTAGATTAGAGTTTTTATTGACTAGATGATTGCCTCTTGTAGTTTAAACCACCCCCATGACTTTGAATATGAGACATAGATTGGAGGACATACTCTCTCCAAACACAAGTAATATGTTGGGAAATAAACTGGAAGCACACAATTGATTACCAAACCAAGCAACTTAATATGCAGAAATAAACCAGATTCACCAAGTAACTAGAATTCAGAATAACACATGATATGAGAGACAATACACAACTTGTATTAATACTTTATACAAAAAATAATACAATAAAGAAGATCCCACTTCTTCTCCACCACCTTACAGAGGTTTCCCACACCTCAAGTGAACAGTAAATCTTCTCCCCAAAGCTCTCCCTCTCAGGTCCCAACACCCAACTCAAATACAGAGTTGGTGTTCACCTCCTGTGCTCCACGCACACCACAAGTACTCCACATACTCCACAAGTACTCAAGGTACTTCAAGTAGATCTCCCATGAACCTGTAACAACCTGCAATTCAATAGACCATACTTATGGAAGGAACTCCCTTGCCTTCCTCTTTGCTCTATCCGAGTACACACCTGTACTCCAAGTAGATTCTACCTGATACTGCTCCCTGTTGTGTTGCTATCTATATGATCCTGCACACCTACAAATCAACCCGGTTCTGCACACCTGTGAACCTTGACCTTGCACACACATACACCTGCAGATCAATGATCTTACTTACCATGTAGATCTCCTATATAGGCCATGCAACTATGACCAAGATCCTACACACTTGAAGAATCCTGCTGACTCTCCAAAACCAGTACCTACACTTGGTACTGTGGAACTAGGAGGAACACCCTTGCTCACCTCACACATAGAAGGAACAAACTTTGCTCAACTTGAACTAGAACACCTTTCCAATACAACCATGAGTCTATTATATAGATCTCATCCAAACAATGATTAGACATCTAATTACAATAATTAGATCCGTAGCTCTCAGTCTAAAAATAGATCTAATCATGCAAACACTTGGTTCGTTAGCTAACTGCCCGTAATAAACTTGCAGTCGAACCACACAGGCGACCGACGTCGGTCCCTGTCTACCTGGGGGTCACCGACGCCGGCCGATCCATGACCAACGTCGGTTGCTTCCTGTCTCCTACCTACCGACGTCGGTTGGCCAGACCAATGCCAAAGACTTCTGACACTCAGCAACTCATCCTGCAACCTCCTCCATGTCTGCATCAGTGAAGCTTTTAGCTCCACAACCTAACAATCTCCCACTTGGAGATAAACAGCTACACTGTACCTGTACCTATACCCCATCTAATCTATTTCCTAGTTTGTATCCCTCTTCAAGCTTAATCCTGAAGACAACCCACCACACATCCCGTGGTGTACATCCTGTCATCCGAGTACCTTGCCACATCCGAACCTACAAACACATGTAGTGAAGTCCTGACCCTGCATAGCATGAATCCCTGCTGCTAGTCCCTCTCAAATACCTGAGAACCCACTTCCCCAAATTGGCTCCTAACTCTCTGACAGCTCCCACTGCATGGGAATACTCAGGGCTATACTAGACCTCATGTGATTTTGGACACTGTACCTGTCCAGCCTTTAGTGTGCTCTGGCTCTGCATCCTGAACCTCACCAACACTTGATTCACATCAGCTCCCACTCGAGACAAAATCAATCTGTGATCTCCATGTCTCCCATGTCAAAGAATTTCACTGCTCCAAACTCCTCCTGACATGCCACTGAACTAATCTTACCCTTAGCTCAACAAAACCCTGTATGTACAATCTTGCTAGCAAAACATACCATCCACATACAGCAACAGAATGATGTCATGACTCATCATCCACCTGGTAAGACAAACCATAGTAGTTACTTTGACATTGACTGAAGCCATGCTTCGTCCTCCACCTGTCAAAACCTGTACCACTGTCCTGCAACTCCTCAAGACCATATACCTGGTCTTTCGTCTCAAGTATCCATTCACTCTATTCTTCAACTAAGGTATCTATTCATCTCTATGCTTTCATACCTGCTGGCAACCCTACCAAAAAACACCTATTTGGTTCTCCTCCAAGGAATCACATCCTCATCCATGTCGAGCTCACACCTGTTTCCTGGATCCTTCCTACTCTATAATCAGCAACATGTATAAAGAAGAGGAACAATGAATTTGAGGGCCTAATTACATCTTTAGTCCTCCGTATGGGTGTTTGGGACTCCTTGACAGCGTGCTGTCCACCCAAAATCTGTTACAGTGACCGACCTCAGTCACTCCACAGTCTGCATCCGACTGAAGTCGGTTCCCATGCATCTGTCCCTGACTACCGACCCTGTCGACATCGGTGTCCCTGCTGCCGACGTCAGTCCTCCTGACCGACATCAGTCTTACATATTGCCGACGTCGGTCCCATGACCGATGTCGGTCTTAACCTGCTCGACATCGTCGGCTTCGATCTGCACATGACCGACATCGGCACCTGTCTGTTTGACGCCGGTTCCTCCTGACCGATGCCGGTACCTGTGTTCACCTGTGAGTGATGACTTTTTACCCACGAGCTCCTTTGAATCAATCCCCATGTCCAAACTGCCCTGCTCAGAAGTATCCAGCACCATCCACTGGGTTCTGTCCGCCATCTCCTCCAAGAACACCAAGGCTTTCCAGTTCTTAAGCCTGTCAAATATATCTATCTTTCGCTTAAGAACATGCATCTCCTTCCTGCTCATGTGACCAAGCCTACGAAGCCATGTCTCTGCAACAAAAGAAGAATCAGTAATATAAACAAGTAGATAAAGAGTACCTATTTTCTTACCACCAGCTAATTCAAGTGCATCCGCTGTGAGAGTTCTTGTGCATCTCTCATCACCCAATCTTTTTGAAGAAATTAGCCATATCTCCAAACCTGGGACCTGCATGACCTTCATCAACACCTGTGTGTTGGCCGCCTACAATTTTAGCTTCACTTCCCCTTTGCCAATTCTTTGGCAAGGCTCACCAGCTCCTCTACCTGGGGCTGCATGGAAAGAGGCAACCGAATCTTTTATCCAAGATTCAACTTTATCCAAGAAACCTCCAAAAGCATCCTGTGCAATAACACCTACAACATCTGCATCTTCAGTTCCTTCATGTTGATCTGCTACCAACCAACAATAATCTTTTACCTGCTCTTTCTTTCCATAGGACCGTGAGTGACCATCTGTGCTTTTCAACTCTTCCATTCTTAGCTTACTTTGATCTGCTGTTGCTCTACTCCCACTCGCTCAGAAACCCCTGAGAGTGACCTGTAACCAAACACAAAACCTGCTTCCTGCAACCTTAGCTCTGATACCACGTGTTGGGAAATAAACCGGAAGCACACAATTGATTACCAAACCAAGCAACTTAATATGCAGAAATAAACCAGATTCACCAAGTAACTAGAATTCAGAATAACACATGATATGAGAGACAATACACAACTTGTATTAATACTTTATACATAAAATAATACAATAAAGAAGATCCCACTTCTTCTCCACCACCTTACAGAGGTTTCCCACACCTCAAGTGAACAGTAAATCTTCTCCCCAAAGCTCTCCCTCTCAGGTCCCAACACCCAACTCAAATACAGAGTTGGTGTTCACCTCCTGTGCTCCACGCAAACCACAAGTGCTCCACGCACTCCACAAGTAATCAAGGTACTTCAAGTAGATCTCCCATGAACCTGCAACAACCTATAATTCAACAGACCATACTTATGGAAGGAACTCCCTTGCCTTCCTCTTTGCTCTATCCAAGTACACACCTATACTCCAAGTAGATCCTACCTGATATTGCTCCTTGTTGTGTTGCTGTCTATATGATCCTGCACACCTGCAAATCAACCCGGTTCTGCACACCTGTGAACCTTGACCTTGCACACACATACACCTGCAGATCAATGATCTTACTTACCATGTAGATCTCCTATATAGGCCATGCAACTGTGACCAAGATCCTACACACCTGAAGAATCTTGCTGACTCTCCAAAACCAGTACCTACACCTGGTACTATGGAACTAGGAGGAACACCCTTGCTCACCTCACACACAGAAGGAACAAACTTTGCTCAACTCGAACTAGAACACCTTTCCAATACAACCATGAGTCTATTATATAGATCTCATCCAAACAATGATTAGACATCTAATTACAATAATTAGATCCGCATCTCTCAGTCTAAAAATAGATCTAATCATGCAAACACTTGGTTCATTAGCTAACTGCCCATAATAAGCTCGCAGTCGAACCACACAGGCGACTGACGTCGGTCCCTGTCTGCCTGGGGGTCGCCGACGCCGGCTGATCCATGACCGATGTCGGTTGCTTCCTGTCTCCTACCTGCCGACGTCGGTTGGCCAGACCAACGCCAAAGACTTCTGACACTCAGCAACTCATCCTGCAACCTCCTCCATGTCTGCATCAGTGAAGCTTTTAACTCCACAACCTAACATAATAAATGTTTAATTTTAAATTAGCATTGAGTTTTGTTTTTAAAATTTACCATTTTTCTAATATTATTTATTTTTGTAAGGCACCCTTAATCCGTGAAAAAAACTATGCCATCTCCACTGCCAAAAAACATAATTCACATAAGGGTGAAGAATATTAAATATACAACACCTAGCAGAAGAACACTATAATTGTTAGGTTATGACTTCCATAATTTCTCTCTCGGAGGTCTCTCCAGTGCACAGGGATTAACATGTTTGCAACAAATTGATCTTGATGATGAATATATGGGGATTGAAAGTGGATAACTTAGTGGTAGTGATTTTAATCCCCATGATTTTATTTAGGTTATAGATGTGCTTGATCTATATGCACTTTATACCTCTTCACCCCCTACCCCACCAGCTACAGACCATGTTGAATTGTCAGAGGATGACATGACTACTTTTCCATTGAATAATTTATTATCAGAAAGTATCATTTCAAATCTTAAGGAGGGTGTTGTAGATGACATAAAATGTATAAGTTTGGGATTTTCAGGTGAAAGAATTGATAAAATAAATAAATATTCATTATCAAAACCACTCCTAGAGAGAGAATTTATTTTCATTAGTTGAACATGAACCCACAAAGATTGTCGCTTTGTTTAGTCAAGCTAAATTTAGATCAGTATTAGTTTCTAATAATTACAATGATAATTTGTTTAGTATTATGTTAAATAGGTTGGAGAATTTAAATGCCAAAGCTCAATTATACTTTAATGAATGGGAAAATTACATAAACCTTATTGTTTTTACAAATGTGGAGAAGGAAAAAGCTTTGGTAATTTATCATCATTTTAATCAAATATGTCATAGTTATTGTAGTTCATATCTAATTATATTTCATTTTTAATTTAAGGCAAAATATGAAAACCTAAAAAAGGAAGCCTAGGTCCTCAATGTGCATTTGAAAAATGCACAAAAAATAACACATTCAGGGAAATAATTAAGGAGCACAAATGGGACCTTGATGTTTTATTGAAGTAGAAAATGGATGCCAATCCATGTCTTCTTTCAGTAGGAGATGTTGTGAATGAAGATAAATAAAATATTTCTCATATTAATTCTACTACAGAGGGTCTTGAAATGGCAAGCATATTGAAGGATGACACAAAGGAAGGGTAGGTAGGTATTTCTAAGGATGGTAGTGACAAAGTGGATGAAGGTAGGGAGAAAGTGGATGATAGGTCTCTACAAAAAAATGATATTTTATGAAGTTTATAACTCTTTATTATATTTCAAAATATAATGTTACGTTTAAAAAAAAATGACAATGTTAAGTTTTAATTTACAAAGAGTGGTTTATTATGTTTCAATTACTCTTGTTTTACTAATTTATGGTTCATTTAACATCTTACATGCATATTTTGAGTTGATGTAGTTCAAACAACATGGTGATGTGGAATGTAATTAAATTTTTATGGATTTGGATTGAGCATCAATTTGAATTTGATTTTCTTTCATCTTGTTCAATTATCATCATTGTTGTGGATAGTCAAAAATATTTAGTTATTATGGATGTGAAGTCTAGGCAATAATTATGGTTTGTTTCTAGTCAATGAAAATTTCATTGGTCTATTTGACATCAACTAAGTAAATCCTTTATTTTTTTCATGAGAATTCAATCCAATTCAATGATGAAGGTATTTCCTAGGTTGTTGTTCTACACTTGAATCGTGACGAGTTTAAATTATTTATATGTAGCTATATTGATGTAGGGGTTCAATAAGATATTTTTTATTTTTTAATTGTCCATGTTGTTCAATAGGCTTGTCATCTTCTATTGCCTTAGTATTTGACTTCAATATTAATAATTTTAAGCTAAAATTTAAGGTTAAAACTATTAATATTGTGGTACAATATCAAATTTATGTTTTTTTCAAAAGTAGTACAAATATATATTTAACAATACAATCTAAAACAAATACAAAGATATTATGAGCCATTTGAAGAACCAATTACATAAAAGGGAAAGTTGCATAATGAATGGATTAAATATTTCAAATGTCGATGATATCAAAAATTTTAATGAATTAAATATTTCAAATATTTTACAATATCAAAAATTATATGAAATTGGATTTCAAAATATGATAATTGAAATAAATATAAAACTAAAATATGGGTAGTTGAAACAATCCTAGACAAACTTGTTCATCACAAGTGACATTTTCATCTTCCATGTCGGTGACATATTGAGTGTCAACATTTACATCCTATCTATTGGTTGTTGTATTAATGATGCCTCTTTTTTAAGTTAGATAACTTCATGTTGCTAAAGCTCTTTCATAAGGAAACATGTCCATAGCATAATGTGAAACATACAATCTCAAATAGGTTTCTAAATTTATATCCAATTTGTTTTGAAGTTTTGACTTAATGAAATATAATTCACTAAATAATCTTTCATATTAAACTAAGCTCAAAATCATTGTTTGAAAAAGTTCATATAATCATAAATATTCATTAATATTTTCGTACATGATACTACTAGGATAATTTTTTTCCATAGCCATGTAGTTGTACCATTTTTTGTTGGTTCACTCAGACAATAATATTTATCAACCATTGTAATTATAAAATGTGTTGACCGAGACATCAACAAAACCTTTCACAAAATAACATTAGTTTCAACTCCATTAAACTCTACATATTTAATGAAATTCTTAATAAGAGAACCCATGTATTTTTGAAATAAATTACTCATTTGTTGTTGACTATTATCACTATTTTAAAATATGAGATTCATAATTGCCATGGGCTCCAATAAATCATCCCTTTGAAAATGATCTATAATCTTGGTAGATAAGTTTTATGAAATTATACTCAATTTCATTCACATTTAAGATATAACAATATCATATACAAGATGTGTATAAGTAGTTCTTTTGTTTTAGCTCCCACAAAATCAAGTCTTCTATAGAAAGTGTGAATTGGTATCTCCTTGTCATTAACGAAGACACAAATATGATCATTGATATTGAATTTCAAATATATTTTAGGATTCTTAAAATCTATCAAAATTTGCTAACTCCTAAAAATAGGTCCTTGAAACTTTTCATTCAATGTGTATAATATATCTAGAGATTGACATACTCATTTTCTCAACTATACGAAGTCAACAATATATATGGATCTCTCCTGAGCATGTTTCATTAAACAATTAATTTCCTTCAATATTGAGAGAATTTCGTATAATGTTAGTAATGTTTATAAATCTATTAAGTGGTAAAACAAATATTTTGCATTGTCAACTTCCCTATTGTATTTATACATATAACCTACTAACGATGAATATTCTTTAAGAAATTTACATGTAGATTCATACATAGAAATCCATCTTGTATCAACATATTTCATCAATTTTTTTACCATCAGTCATTCTTATTAAAAAAATTTGGAACTCTAAAAATATTTTTAGACTCTTTGACATATAAGAATGTAAGTCATGAATGAGCTCTTCCACTTTTATGACATTAACAAACATGCTAACTATTTTTTATGCAAGATTCATCCTATGAGAAATGCAATGAATCAAAATCATATGTGGGGTAAATATTGTTTAAAATCAAACACAAAGACCATTTCTATGCCCCTGCATTATTGATGAATCATTAGCCCCAAAACACACTAGTTTTGTAGCTATTACATAATAATCCATCCCAATTTTATCTCTTAAATTAGATACAACCAATTTGGGTTTTCAACATTACATTTTTCTACCATTTTTTAAATTGTTAATAAATGAGGTTAGCTTGAATAGTTCTCAAAATTATAAATATGCATGCAAAACCATGATGTGTTGTCAACTACTGTGACCTCATAAATGGATAATGAGATGAATAATGAATTTGGAAATTTTTCTTTTAAATCCTTCTTCTCAACCATTGCTAGACATTTTGCCATTTTCCAAGCATTGTTATCTAACCAATGTGATTATGGAATATCAAGAAATCCATTATGTTGAAATAAAATTTGATAATCTAAAAAATTAGAAATAGATCTGCCCTTTTTTAAAATGTGGTATATATAGAGAACTATATATATTGGGCCTTTATATGGGATCACATAACTTTTCCAAATTGAGCTTTGATTTTCCCCCTTTCTCAATAAGATGGTTTTGACATTTTTTATCATTTTAATACTTGCATGCATATCTTACATGCATGCATTCTTATGCATTTTCCATCTATGTGTTCTTATTATTTATCCATCTATGTACTTCATTGACACATATTTTTCCAAAATATTTCTCAATCATGTCCAACTTAAGTTAAATTTTATGTTCCTTTCCTAGCTTCCAACTACATATTGTACATCTGCATTATGTTGGAATATCATTACCCTTTTCAAGCTGTACGGGTTCAATGAAGGGAAATTTGATGCCTAGTCCACCTTAAATGACTTTCTAATTGTCCATCTACTTATCTTACTTTGAAAATATTTTTGAGTGGAATTTTGAGTTGAACTTGGTGTTTGATAAGAACCAAAAATCTCTTATAGTAGTTGAGTTTCATCATTATTGTCATTGACGACCATAGGAGCATTTTTGAGTGGTGGAATGTTAGCATCATCAATATAAACTTCATGGGGTGACTTGTTATTGTGATTAATTCTTTCTTATGAGATACAATCATGATCATTGGGGATTTATGCATGTAAAAGTGTTTTGATATTATTTGATAGTTAAAATCAAATTTAATACAAATTAAAAAAGTAATATGTACTGGCATTTTGAGTGCATTGTGGTTGTGTAGGATATTTTATTAGATATTTAAAATAAGGCAATGTGCTCAATTTTCTTGGTAATTAGCTTGCCCTTTTAAATTGTCCACCAAATTCCATGATAAGAAAGTAGGCTATAGTTTATTTTAATTAAGGATGCTACCATTTTTTTGTAACATAGATGCAGTCACTTGGTTATAACCAGAATTCCACCATTCAGTTGCAACCAAGATGACAACCAGAGGAGCATTTTTGAGTGGTAGAATGTTATCATCATCAATATAAACTTCAGGGGGTGACATGTTACTGTGATTAATTATTTCTTATGAGATACAATCATGATTAGTGGGGATTTATGCATGTAAAAGTGTTTTGATATTATTTGATAGTTAAAATCAAATTTAATACATATTAAAAAAGTAATAAGTACTGGCATTTTGAGTGCATTATGGTTGTGTAAGATATTTTATTAGATCTTTAAAATAAGATAATGTGCTCAATTTTCTTGGTAATTAGCTTACCCTTTTAAATTTTCCACCAAATGCCATGATAAAAAAGTAGGCTATAGTTTAGTTTAAGTAAGGATGCTACCATTTATTTGTAACACAGATGCAGTCACTTGGTTATAACTAGAATTCCACCATTCAATTGCAACAAAGATGACAACACTCAGTTGAAGCATGAAAAAACCCATTCATTTGTAGCTAAGATGTTACTAGCTAATTATTATTTTTTGATTGTAACCATTTAGTTGTAGCATGGATGCTTCTATGTAGTGTAGTTAATTAGTTGTAGCTTGAATGCTACCATTTGGTTGAAGTCATTTAGTGGCAACGCAGATGATGTCATTTGGTTTTGTCTTGTCAGTTACAAATGGTCAGTGCTAGTGTAGTGTTATGAAGCAAGCACAATGAAACCATTCAATTTTTCTTATTTATTGATAGGGGCATCAAGGTCTCACCATTTGATTGTTTGTTTGATATTTGGGGTAGTTACTGAAAGTAGAATATTATGATTACCCATGGAATTGTGTTTACTATATATAAGAAGAATTGGATGGCTAACCACAAAAATATTATAAACATTTGGTGAGTTGACCCAGGAAATAACTTACATTCCAACTTTTAGGCAACCTAGACCTATGTAGTGGCCCTCTAAAATTTCCAAAACTAAATTTCAAAAATAGGAATACTCATGAATTAACAAATATTAACCGCTAAAATTTACCATGATGTCAGCACATTAATCTCCCTAAAGACACCATAAAGAGTGCATTGGGAATAAGGTGGGATCAATTTTTGGTACTTTGTGAGAGCTGCCCATATAATATTTTATCATACTATCACTACTATCAATATGGCCTCCTCTAAGTCTCATTTCATATTAACTCTTCATCTAATTTCTATTGATATTTTCTCTTCTCTATATCATATGATACAATTTGTTTCATAATTTATCTTCCTTGTAATATATTATTCATAATGATATAGTTATAAGTCTAACTTCTATCATTTGTACTATATCATCCTAATCGATACCATACTATGTTAGCCAACATATTCAAACTATATCATCCTGGATGATACCATGAAATTAGTTTTGGATACTAGAGCCATATATATATGATTCATATTTCATTCCCAAAATATATGCTACATTCATACATTCTACTTGTGCTTGAATTTTCTATCCTAAGTATTATTTGTAAGAGTTATAGGTTTATAACCTTATCTTAGAGGTCTTGTATTGTAATGTCATTAAATTTCAATATGAGAAGTATTTTGAGTTGCCATCTAAGGATATTTAGTCACTTATGAGAGTTTCATGAGAATATTCTAGTCATGGTAGAGGTGCTTTGAGCTAGAACATCACTTTAACTTCCATTAGTTTTTCCTCACACTTGACCAGTCAAGAATGAGTGTGTCCTTTGATTGTGTTTCCTATTTTCCCCTCTCAAGAAATACCCTTGTAGGTGTCTTAAATGATTTGACCCTAGATACAATGCTTCAATACCTTGCATGGTTCATCTCAAATCTTCTTCTCATGCACAAGTAACTAATTTTATCAGCTTGACAAGTGTCCTTATTACCCTTGGACTTCTCTCTTCTCCTCTCTCTCTCAAGTTATATAAGAACTAGCCATTTTGTCCATTGTAACTCATGCTTCACCTGAGTATGGTGAATCCCTACTCATTTGCATACCATTTTATCAATAAGACTACTAATTTTTACCTCTTCATGACTATTCTTAGTGTGTTTTACTTGAATGTTGGATCTTTCTTAGTGAAGAATATAAATTCCTTAGCATGTTGTCTCATTCTATCATCTTATTTGCAGTTGGAAAGCTTCTTCTTGCATTTCATATGAAGTGTTATAGGAAATGTCAAGGATTGAGTGAGTTAGTCCATTCACTAGTGCCATTCAGGGCCTCTTGTCTAGTCCTCCTAAACTTGCACATTCATCCATAACCTCATGACGTAACATTGATGTGAGAAGATGTAGATTGAAGGAGTGTATGTTTGGTTAGTCTTTTGTTCTCATGTGTAACATGCTGCTAGTTGGAATTCACCATCTTATTTGGTGTATCACCTCCCTTAGAATAGTTTGCTTTCACTTATCTATCTCCCTTCCCCACCCCCAAAGTTTAGGTGTAGTTGCAATCCAAAGTGGTACATCAAATGAGCTAACCCTATCTAAATATTCACCTTATCTTTAGGCTAACCACAAACCTATAGGTGTTTCAATTGTGCCACTTGGTTGAGGAGAGTTTAGACATCTCCTCAAAAGGTGCATATCCAAGTGACAACACTTACCATCTGAGGTTTTTAAAAAGTGTCACTTGAGATAAAGGGGGTGATTGATGCATCGATAGGTCCATTAGAAGGTAATTATCTTTATCCCTATAATATTTTCTATATTTACTTAGAAGATTAGATATTTCTTGTCCTATTTATTTATAAATGTATGTGTGTATCCTTTCTTATGTTCTTGGTACTAAATAAACTGATATAGATATAGGGTTTCTTAGGCTTTACATTTATCCCTTTAGGTTGCATAGACCCCTATTTTATTGACCATTTCACCTTAATTCATTTATGAAAACTTACCAATCATTTACATTTACTTGCATCCTTATGATCAGTTACCCATCATTGATCCCTATTGAGAGCTATAGCCCATGTCATAGGCTTAGGATTTATATCCCTTCCATCTTTAAATTTGATTATATATTACCCTTTTCTATGTCTATAATTATTAAATGCCCTTACCCAATCCTCCAAGTATACACAAGCTCTCTTTTTATGACCTTATTCAAATCCTCATTTGTTGAGAGAAAGAGGATAGTTATAGACCATCCTATCCTTTTCATACAATTGATATTAGATAAAGGGATTTATTATCCTTGTAAACATGAAAACATAATAGAATGAACTAGGAATACCATTCAATTTTTTTTATACTAATTATGAAATAAAAGTGAGATGGATGATGCCCATAAAACATTCACTTAGGCATCCCCTGACATATGAAATCTCATTCAGGATGATGTAAAGAAGAAGATAAATGAACCCTTTCACCATTTATTTGAATTCATGGTGAAAATAGGACCACAAGCCACCCATTCTTTTATATGAGTCACATATATTAAATTTTATTAAAAAAACTTCCTTTAGATTGCAATCTAATCTTGATATTTGAGAAAGGTAAAATCAATGCCAAAACATTAGATAGTTGGATTTGATAACTAGAGACCTGATTATTAGTGAACCACTTCACTAATGTGAATAATATCATATTCATAGTGTTATAATTTCCATTTCAATGTCCCACTAGTGGTAAATTTAACACATAGCAGTGGAAATAATTAGAGGTCATTAAGATTTGGAAGTCATTTTTCAATGCCATGAAGGAGTATTACCCCTTCAAGCACTATGGGGATGAGTACATCAAGTTGTAGTACTTATGTGAATGGAAAGAGTATTTAGATTAATTTAATACCAATTAGTTCCATAATACATTGTGTGTGTCCATGAGGATGTGATAGAGTAACATAAGGTGATGAATTTCATTATTAGACTATTAATTTATATTCATGAAAACATTTATTTCTAGAATTCTAATACATTATAGAAAGCTTAAGGCAAATATAGTAAGATCAAATCCAATGAAAATATGGATCAAAATTTTCCTCTTCCTCTATTTCCATGTACAAGAGACAACCCAAACATAACACACCATCTAACCATTCCACACATAAAATTAAAATGTTGTACCTAAGAAGGTTGCACACAACTAGAAGGGTCTAACATATTCTATGATAGATAAAATTAAAAATAGATAATATGACAAGTGGTGCCATTGAAATTTCACAAGATCATATAATGATTTCAAATCTTGCGCACAACAATCCTCTATTGCGTATGCTACTTTAGTTTTTGTAGAATAAAAAGGAACTAATATTGATGTGACTTGTCTCATCACTAACATAACTTGAAAAAACACATTTGAGGAAAGATAAATCCTCTTATAAAATAAGTATCTATTCAATTAGTAATAGCTTCATGTGATTATTATTAATGGAAGCAACAACATCATCGCACAAGATTTAGTTAAACACCTAGGCCTCACCATTATTATACATCCTAAGCCATACTCTTTGGGATGATTCAATAAAGGAAGGATATATAGGTCTCAGCATTAAAATTTCAAGTATATAGATAATCTCATGAAGGGCATGCTTGTAATGATTTATTTCTATGAAAAATATGCTACATATTAATCCAAGACACAATAGTGAAATGTCTATGAAAAACATCACTTCTTCAACATTTTAGAGTCACCTCTAAGGATCAAATTCACTTTTATCTCTACCAAACAATGCCATGAACATGTAAAATTATTTTTTACTAATAGTTCACCTAGAATCACCTATACATTCAATTAATCATGTATTGAAAGCATGCCACTCCATGAAAATTTCAAAATAATAAGAAATTGTAAAGCTACTGGAACAATATGGATAAATATTTATAGAGATAAAGAGTCTCTCAACATATTATTTTGTCAAAATTCATATTTATTTTGGAATGGCACATGTTGTAATTCCCTGTAATCAAATTAGGAACTAATTGTGGATGATCAATGAATCTTGGTCAAGAGTCCTATAGTTTCATCAAATACACTGACTAGGATGAAGAAATATTAGTACTGTTAGTCCTTAAATAAAAACAAACAAATTCATGAAAACCCAAGGTTCATAATAACTTACGATAATAGTTTAAGCTTTGATTTTCATGATTTACATCCTTATAATTTAGACTTTATGAAAAAATCTTAGACCATGGATGAAGAACAATAAAATTATGAAATTCTAATGTTTATAGCTTCCCCATTTAAATATTTCAATAATGATGGGTCCCCATTTTAAAATTTTGAAAAAATGGGGTATGTGTGTTGGGGGCACAACAAGTACAATATTCATAGAATATAAAATCCTAATGAGTATAAACAAGATAATTAATATATTACTAGTATAATTATATATAGATGATAAATGGAATGGCCATAGAGAGATGTAAATTAATAAGATGTTCCAAAATTCCCCTAGTGTCGACATGCCCCTAATGTATAAATTTAGACCATAAGTGTAACAAATGTCCCACATAAAATTTCCACGTATCATATATACCTTATATCTCATGCATCCCACTCATGTATATCATGAAAAAAAGTGCATAGGGAAAGTATATGTAATCTAACATGCATATGATAAATGATAAAAATATTTCATGTAAAATAAAAACAAGTCATGGATGGGTCCTTTTTTTTAAATTTTTAAATTATTTAATTATAAAAAAATACTCATGCCAATAAATGATCCCATCAGTGGGTTAATCACATATAGGTCCTAGATCAATCATTTAAAAAATTTCTTGCCATGGATGAGTAGTAACACACACACACACACACACACACACACACACACACACACACACACACACACACACACACACACACACACACACACACACACACACACACACACACACACACACACACACACACACACACACACACACACACACACACACACACACACACACACACAAAAACCATAATTTAAGAAGTGATCACACATTGTAGTATATGCATCATTTTCATCATAGCCCAAATAAATTTGTGTCACTTGTGTAGGTTTAGAAACCATAGTAACCTATGAATTATTATGTACATGAGGTGTATACAATGATATTATTGGTGGAACATATGGATTATCCTTAAGGACTAACCTAAGATGTGATGAACTAGGTAGCATAAGCTATGGAATCTAAATATACCTTTGATGTAATTGGAATTAAAGCATCTGTCTTTGAGCAAGATCAATGTTATGTCTCTGAACTACATTTTTATAATTTACTTAGATATTTTGTATATGCGGTTATGTGGTAGGTTTCTAAGGAAAGGGATTTGGATGAATATGATACTCATATGGAATTTCTATAAATGTAATAACTAAATTTTTATAAATATAATTCACAAACCAATGCATAAAATATGGCACCACATGAATCTTATGCATCAATGGACATCCTATTAATATGTCAAATGCCTTTGTGTTTGATAGAATGAATAAAAAAATAGAAATTGTTGCACATAATCATTGATGGGTTCATTATGTCGTTGATTAAGGTTTTAAAGTTGAGTATGGGAAAATGATCGCTTATGTTAACTGAAATGTGCACTAAAAATTGATAATCAAAGTATTAAGGGAAAGCACTAACTCAAATGGGAGATCATAAAACCATTGTAAAACACAATCCTTATGTTTTCATAGAAACAACTTGGTCAAAACAAATTCATTGGATACATAGTTCAAACATGATATGTGAAAGGCTCTAATATTTTATTTTGGATCATCTTTAACATCATATAATGTAATATTAGGAGCTAAAAATTATGTTACTAATAGATAATTTGAAATTTTTGATACCAATGTGTTATGTAATAAATCTTAAGAATCAATCAAATGACCTACTCTAGAAGAAGCTTATTCCAATTATAAGACCTTAGCTTAAAGATCAAGGATAATTTGCATAAGGATATAAGTAGTAGGAATAACATATTTTTATTAATGGATGATGTCAAATGAATATCCATCCAAGGAGAGAAAAAAATATTTTATGTAGGGATAGCCATATAAATCTAAGAAACACCTTATATTTCCCTCACACTATGAGTGGGAATCACATGTGTAACCATAGGTGTATACATATTAATAGTAGTATTAGGAGTAGTGGAATGAGAACTTATTGTAAATTTAGTACCTTTAACATGTAAATTATTATCATTAAAGAGCTCATTTTCCCCATAGATGTGGCAACTTTAGCAGTTTTTTCATTTCATCTCTAGTTACATGTAATAATGCAAAAATCATGTGTGAATCCATTTCAACACATTGAGTTAATTCCCATTGATCTATGCAATCAAATATATCATTAAAATAATGATAACCATTTCCACTATTATCATACATATAAATTATATTTTCCATTTTGATTATGTGAAAAAAGAATAAATCAGATCCAAACCGTAATGCATGAATCTAAATCCATAAGAAGGAAGGATGAAACCCTAAGGGAAATATAGCATTTGTCAAACTATAAAGAATGATTGGGTTATCCAAAATTTTTTAAGTTGTTTTTATTTTAAGGATATAAACAAGTGTAAAACTATTGAATATTTGGATTACATAGGATATAACATATTGTATACCTATAACTAAATATATGATTGAAATAAGTCATAAGGTGTTTGTGGGATTGAGATTATAATCATATGAAAATAGTTTCCTAGAGGAGTAATAAACTTTTGAATTATGTTCATATGAGGTACAAATTAGTTGTGAGTTATTT
Organism: Torreya grandis; assembly: GCA_037957365.1. NCBI lineage: Eukaryota > Viridiplantae > Streptophyta > Pinopsida > Cupressales > Taxaceae > Torreya > Torreya grandis. The sequence goes on from JARHVA010002543.1 coordinate 999,156, forward strand.
GATTCTCTAGTAAGGCTATAATTGATAGTTTATATATATTTAGCATTGAATACTTGTGTGTGGCACATATTATGAGATTATGAATATGGATAAGTGTTTAGACATATGTAGCATATAATAGTGCATTGTGATATGTGTTTATAAATTATATAAGTATGCAGTTTAAACATAGGGTATGCTTGAGTAATATAAACTCATACTTATTGGATTAGTATTTATGATTGTGTGTCATTTGTTTTTTGGAATTGTAAGACTGATTATTTGTAATTGTATAGTTGTGTTCATAAATAATGAACTATGATAGTATGAGATGTCATAGAGTACTACATTATAAATATACCTAAATGGTACATACTATAATTATTATGTCTATATTCACACCTATGTTGACTGATTAAATGTATATATCAATTATTACTATGAATAACATGTTTTGTGACAGTAGGATTTTATGTATGCATGCATAAAACATTTGAGTGTGTAATGGATGTAAAGATAGAATATTATGTGTTTCATAAAAATCGTGATTTACTTTGTTATATCTAGTTACTTAAATAAAAACTTATGTTTTCATGTATTTAAGACTACTTTATATGATTGATTGAAGAAAACTAGTAATTATGTCTTAGAATACTAGACTATGGTAATATGGGTTATCATAGGGTGTAGTATGTTTGAAAACTAATTGTGGTAGTTGGAGTATGTAGCTCAATATAGATATAAATGTAAAAATTAGATTGATATTGAGCTTACTATTAATAGAAATAATAAGATGATACGTTACATATCTTATTTATATTTTGTTATGATTTATGTTTGTGTAAAATCATCTTCTTCTTTTTTTTGCAATGGTTTTGTGACTTCTCAACTTAGGAAACAAACTATTATAATTTTCCAAGATGTTACTGATAAGGCTAAAATAGTTGTAGTGAATAGATGTATCCACCATATTTGTATACTTTCTATGAAAAAATATGTTATGTTTATCCATAGATCATTACACCTATATTTCATGTGATTTCACTATAATTTTAGATGTCCGATCTTATGCATAGATTCATATTTTTCTATCTTTGCCTTAACACCCTAGCTCTAATTTTGACATTTGCTTGGTTTATAAAAAGGAGTTATAAATATTGGTTGTATAACCCCAACCAAATCCCACTAATTGGTTGAGTGTTTACTATGCTCAAATACTATTAATAGTGATCAAATTCACATATTTTTATTGCATGTGTGTATTCATGCTTAATATTAATCCTATAGAATTCAATGATTTTTTTTGGCTTTCAGCACTTGATAATATGCAAAATTTACCTCTATTTAGGTGATTTAACATGTCTCAAGGAATTAAATTTTAAGGGATTTACAATTTGGATACTTTAGGATATTTCCCCAGGGATGTGTATTTCTATTCCTAAATGTGGATTTAGTTTTCAAGTGAGTTTTATATATGTGTTTGATAAGAAAATGCCTTAGGCTTGCCTTATATATATACATATATGAATCTTTACATAATTTCCATTTGTAACTAACATGTAAAATATGTGGACTTACCCAACAAAAGGATTTTAATTTCAAAAATATCCATTTGGAGAAAATGGGACACTATTAGTGAAGGTGTACACTACCTATCCATCAACATCTGACTATCATCAAAACTATCTAGCAAGGAAGAAGTAATGATCTAGGATATGAAAAAAGAATACTTAAGATAATATAATAATCAAACATAGACTATGGGGATATTTTACAGTAACAATTCAAAATTGAGAAGTCCATGCCCATATATAGGTGAATGGATAGGATTAAATGTGAACAAGATTAAAATGTGTATGAATAAATCATGTATGTCAAGAATATCTTAAAACATACAATGTCAAGTGTCTAATACCAAATTTAGGTGCCTACACTATGATATATTTAAGTTCTAGGAGGATAAAAACTTCAATATTAAGCTATGGCAGTGTAGTGTGAGCTTAAACATGCTTACAAATGACCTTATTTAAACAAGATACATGAAAAACATGATGTATCTTGGAAGAAGAGTGTAACTCCAACTTATAAGCCATAGGACCAAATATTTAGGAGTGGTTTTTAAGGGCCATAAAAATTTGGTGCTTTTGGTTACCCTTCATCTTTAAGGAGGATTGATTATAAGATGTAATGAAATAAACATCGTCCCCTATGTCAAAGAAACATTCAAAATGGTGTTGATAAACTTGATTTTTCTTTCAATTTTGTGCTATATGCATGTTATCCTTGAGAGTTTGAAGGATATTTTTGCACATGGTGAGTTTATAATATATTACATATAACTTAGAACTTCTTGGGATGTATGTTTAAAGATAAAATAGTGGTTGAAAATATATTATGTTAGTGTAGGTTTTTTATTGCATTTTATGGTTTTTATTACACATATATTTAACTTTCTTGTATTTTATAATGAGGTCAGTTAAGTGTAATAATGAATACATGATATTCATATGCACATGTCTATATTATAGTCAATTTGGTTGGTGTGAATGCACTATTAATTTTAGATGACATGTAGAACATGGTGACTCACTAGTCATTTGACAAATGACCTATTTTCACATTTCCAAATGTAGGTGGCTTTATGCCTATCTTCTTCATATTTATGTACCTATTCTCAAAATATATTTTCATAAATTATGAATGCCTATTATTATTCTCATGTTTGGTTCCTGTATTGCAACATGAGTTTCTCTTTTTACATCTTCATTTTCCATGTTATGATTTTAGTGTGTTAAAATCATGCTAGTCCTCAATTGTGGTCCATTCTCACATGGTATTAGAGTAGGTTTTGGTAAATGAACACCTTTGTTTTGTTGTGATTTATTTTAGAATCTTGAGTATTTGATCTTGTATGTAATAGATACTCTATTATCTAATTATGCTCTTCTCCTATGTCCTTTGATGATCTGAAGAATTAAAAAAATGACTAAAAGGTTTTTGCATAAGTGGTTTTACAGATCATTTATCAACTAGTGAGTTTTTATGAAAAATGGACTATGCCATTGAGTTTGAAATGCGACAAAACCATAGAAAAGACTGTAAACTTGACCATGATTTGAGAAAATCAAATCTAGCCTTTTAAAAGTTTTTTTTGGCATTTTTGAGCAATTTGTACTATTTCATAGAAGTGGTAGTTTTTTGTAAAACATCATATTTTTGGATTTTTCTATAAAATATCTAGGTCTATTATCTTTTTATTGCAAGTATTTGTTATCGATATTTTAATAGTTTAAGATATATACTTTTTCATACTATCAACAATAGATTTGAAGCTACCTGACATCTTATATAATGTATGCATCATTTGTACCTATACAAAACTTTTGTGCACTTTATGTGTGATCTACACCTATATAATGTTTTTTCACTCTGAATGGTGTGTACCTAGGGCCTACTTACAATACATAAATATGTGTAACTGATTATGTACCTATGTACCCATTTGAACCTACACTAATGTAAAACTTTGCATGTAACATCATACAGTTTTGCATCCATCTACATACCACTGATATGTACATGAGCTACATCTTTTGTAATAGGAATTTGTGTTTCACACCACCTGCTTGATCTATATCTATGTTATTTCATAGCCACTATGTGTCTATGCATTATGCAATGTGTACTTTTTGGTCAAATTCAAGATACACACTTGTATAAGCCATAAAAATTTTATCCTCACTTGTGACATCATCTCTAGTATGTTTGGGAAGAAACACTCATGGTTACATGGGTAGATTATCCCATGGTCACACCCAACCCAAGGGGGATTAATAAGTTTGAAACATCGAATTTTTTTTTGTAAACAAAAAAAAATACATGTAAGAACTAAAAAAAATGAAGACATTTAAAAGAACTTGTAGAATTCATAACTTTCTACTGACAACACTTTTTGAGGTGTTATTTTTTTAAAAGTGCAATTTTCTATTGAGTTCTTCACATTGGTGTTTTTTCATATTATTTATTGGCAAGTATAAGGTATTTTCATCCCTTTTCAAAATTTTATATGAATTAAAATATAAAGTACTAATTACAAACGTACTAAAAACTACCAATCATGTACGCACCAAAATATAAAGTGCCAAACCTCTATAATTTTGGGAGCTTATTGTTGATAGTTTTAGGGGGATTATTTTGTCCATTTTTCTCTCTCTTTTACTTTCATTTATGCAAATATAACCTTTTAATATAGTATGGATCATAGTTTGGTTCTGTTTCTCACACCATATAACTATCATGAGTGGAAAACCAAACTAATTTTTTTAGGAGTAAAGGCTTACACAAAATTACTATGGGTAATGAAACTAAACCAACACTAGATGAAAAAAAGACTAATTGGTTTAAATAATGTGATGAGTCCTATGGTCTACCATGTCTTTCTTTATCTTTTGAATTTCTCTTTTACATTGAATATGAAAACACACTTAATGAGGTTTGGACTTGTTTGGAACAACTCTTTAGGAAACATGATGTAACGAAGGTTCATGAGCAGGGGAAATTGTGTGTCATAGAGAAAAAGTATGAATGATCAATACTTTAAATTATTGATAAGCTAGGTTGTGACTACTTAGTTTTTATTTCTGCCTTACATGCTATTAGGAATGCCCTTCGAGCTACATGGACCATTTTGTCCTTGTATTACTTTGATACCTCCTTGACTAGGGAACAAGATAATATTATTCAAATGAGTACATTCAAGTCATCTAAGTCTCATTCCCTAATTATTAATCATGAAAAATAGAAGTCTTCAAATAGTATGAATAAGAAATAGAATAAGAAGTACAATGAGTAAAACAAGGACAAAAAACTAATTATAATTTCAAAACAAAAACTAAGACCTCTTCTTCAGATTCCAAACCTAATATAGATAAGTTAAAATTTGCCTATTGTAAAATAGTTGGACATGATGAATATAACTACATGAATACACACACACACACACACACACACATATCACTTGATAAAAAATATTGAGAAAAATAACATAAGTGTCCCTGATTCTATCACATAAAGCTCTTCAACTCAGGATTCCTCTAAGGAAAAATATAGTGGTAATGGTAAATGAAAATAAAAAGACCCTTGTTTTAGTTGCATCCCAATCTTACACATGGATGGTTTATTCAAGTTTTTACCATCACATGGCTTCATCACAAGACCTTTTCTCATCCTTGGAGATATGTTCTATGTCTTTTATTTTGATAGGTGATGATAATTATGTATAATTTTATGGGGAGGGTCTATTAAAGTGAGTAATGGAACATTCCAGGATGTTTTATGTGTTCCCACACTATCAAATAATTTTCAATTGATCCAAATTAAAATTTAGGCAATAATTAGGGTATAAATGTCACCTGACATTCTCTTCATTCTTATCTTTCCAATGGTTCAAATGGTGAGTCAATCGGAGCTACGATACAAAAGTTATGGCTCCTGGAAGTTCTGTCATCAATTGGGGTAGAACCGTCACCCGAATTATTGCCTAAATTGTTGTCCGGATCACCTATGTGGTTATCATATCACTCACATTGGTTAAGGAAAGAAAATTGAGTTTACCCTAGATTTTTTGGTCATTAAAGAGTTGAAAATAATTATATAGAGGAATTTGGGAAAACAAATCACCATTAACAATTTTAAACCTTTTTACATTTCACTCCTAATCACCCTTCTACTATAATAATCTCTCACTCAGATGAGGTGAGTAAGCTATGACATGATTGATTTGGCCATCATAACTATCACTTCTTGGAACAACATAGTCAACATGATATAGCTACAAGGTTGCCTCGTGTCCACTTTTATGATGGTGTTTGTCAAGGTTGCATACTTGGAAAACATCCTAAAGAGAAGTATGACAAAGGAAAATAATGGAGAGTTATAAATGTTTTGGAGATACTTCACATTGATATTTTTAGTCCATTTCCATAACTTCATTTAATAAGATGAAATATATTCTTACCTTCATTGATGAATTTTCAAGATTTACTTGGGTGTACTTTATTCAACATAAGTCTAAGGTTTTTGATCATTTTCAAGACTTCAAGGCTCTTATAGAGAACTAGTTGGAGAAAATCATCAGGGTTTTGTGCATAAATATTTTTGGTGAGTGTGGTAGCCATCATTTTCAGTAGTTATGCACTTCAAAAGGGATTGATTTATAATGTAAAATTCCATACAATCCTTAGAAGAATGGTGTGGCATATTACAATAATAAATCCTTGAATGAAACAAGAAACTATATGATAAAATCGAAGTCTCTTTCACCTCATTACTAGGTAGGGGCCATTAATTGTGCATGTTACATACAAAACTATGTTCCTCATCGAGCCTTAAAGGAATCACTCGTGTTTAAGATTGGAATGGTCAAAAACCCAAAGTCAAAGTTTTTGGATCTCCAACTATGGCCTGAATTCTTAAGAAGAAACATAAGGTGATGAATCCACATAGTAAGCCTTACATCTTCATTGGGTATCTAGATAGTGTTAAGGGATAAAGATTCTTCATCATACCACACATGAGTTGATCATTGAGAGGATTTTTTTTTCAAGAGGGTCCTTAAAAATACACACTTGACACTTCTCCCTCCTCCTTGGAGTCACTAGGATTTTTTGATAGTTCTAATGATTCAAATCACCTTGAGAAGATACTTTACAATGAGGATTCTTCTTCCAGTTTAAATGATGAGAGCAGTGATGGGGTTTCATCTCTTTCTCTCCTAGACACTTTTTAAAAGTTGAATAATTTCCTCGTGACTCTTTAACTTTAGGTCCTCTTTTTAAGCTATATAAACACTATAGGGTGTAGGTGATTGGGTTGGGGATGCATTAGATTCAAAGAAGACATGTTCAAGTTATAAGGTGTTCAACATATATTCATTGACACTGCTTCTAATTCATAGTATTTTTGTGATATATCTAACACTCTTGAGTGGTATACATCTATGCATGAGGATTTTATTTCCTTGATTAAGAACCACATTTGTTATTTAGTACCCATTCCTAAGGGAAATAATCTTGTTCGATGTAGATGGATATATCAAAAAAATTATAGCATATGGGTTAATGGATAAGTTTAAAGCATGGATGGTAGCAAACGGTTTTTCATAGGTTTTTAACAATGACTATATTGAGACCTTCACACCAGTTAAAAAAATTAACTCTATCCAACTCACTCTTTCTATTGATGAACCTCATCATTGGGAGGTTCATCAAATGGATGTGAAGAGAACATTTACTCATGATGAGCTTGAGGAAGATATATATGGAACAACCACAGGGTTTTATGGAGGATTCTTCCTTAGCTTTGGAGTTTAAAAATCTATCTACGACCTCAAATAGGTCTGTCAAGCTTGGTATACCAAAATGGATTCTTTCCTTTTCATAATTAGGTTCACTAGATGCCATTTTGGACCAAATTTTTACATTTTGTAGAAGAATGTGTCACTTATAATTCTAATTATTTATGTTGATGTCCTATTGTTCACAAGAAGTTCTTCATTCTCCATTACAGTAATTAAAATTACTTTGCATGATATGTTCCACATGAATGACTTGGGTTTGTTACAATACTTCTTTGGGATTGATATTTTACAGTTTGACTCAGGGATTCATCATTACACAATCCAAGTATGCTCTCAAATTTCTCACATAGTTTGACATGGGTGACTATAAGCCAACTTTAAATCCATTTATTTCTCGAGTAAATCTTGAGGCTAAGTGTTATTATCCATTGGTTGATGGTACCTTGTATCAATAACTTGTTGGAAATCTCATCTATGTGACTCACACTAGATCTGACATTTCATATATAGTGGGTGCAGTCTTTATTTTTATTTAGACACCACATGAGATGCACTAGATGTTAGCCAAGTGGTTTCTCCACTATATTCAAGGTACTCACAAATTTTGGATTCAATATGGAGTAAGTTTTGATGTTTACTTGGTTGGGTTCATAGATTCAGACCAAGATGGTGATATTCAACATCACAAGTTTCTTGCCCAATTTTTTTGACTCAAAACCCATGTAATTTTTTTTTGTTAATTTAATTAAATAATACTTACTTATTCACTATGGTTGTTTAATATTTAATTATTGTTATTTAATCAATAAAAACTAAAGTATGACACACATAATTTTTATATGATTTATTTTAATACATTCACTTGCCACAATGAGGCATCCCTAAGAATATGAATGCAAATGCAATAGGATGATGCCATCATATAAGGTGGTTTCAAAAGTTGTTTACTCAAGTAAGAGGGACAAGAATAAATAATAAGGTACCAAAAATAGATGTTCAAGTATAATTA